>JAPWTK010000855.1:0-140086 GCA_029963805.1 Aromia moschata
TATATATATATAGTATAATATATAACATTATACTGCTTTAAAAATGTCTAAATTTAATTTCTCTCTCCCTGCAATTTTTCCAGTGGTAATTTTCTACATAGAAGTCGATATGTTGTTTATGGTAGGTTTCGATCTGTGAAATACTTGGTAATATCGAGGGTTCCACAAGGATCAATTCTTGGTCCTTTGCTCTTTAATTTATTTATAGATGATATTATAGGCATTATTAATGTTGACTGTTTAGTGTATGTTGATAATCTTAAACTTTTTGTAACTGTTAGCTGTATGGAGGACTGTTTCATTTTACAAAATAGTCTATCCAACTAATATAGTTGGTGTAATCAAATTAAATAAAACTAAGTATATCCAAATGCAACGTGATATCCAATACAAGTGGAATTGTATCTATTACTTTATGATTTTCAAAGACATGAGACCTTTAAAGATCTTGGAGTTATTTTTGATAAAGGGCTGTCTTTCGTGCCATACAAATTAGAGTTGGAACCTTTCAGGACCTTAGGTTCTATTGTTAGATCAAGTAGATACGTTTCTAATGTAAACACTGTAAGAATTTGTATATTACCTTTATCTGATCCAAGCATAAGTATGAGTCGATTATCTGGAACCCATTTTATGTGCACATACACCGTGTCCCATTTTAATCTTTCCAGCACAATATTTCGTCGGGGAAGCCCCAAATCGAAAAATGACTACAAAAGTTGTAAGGTTTGAAGGGGGCATCGTTTGGTGGCCTCAAATTAGACCTTGACGATGTCCTTCAAGGTTATTTGAAGGTCAAATCGATTTTTAAACAGGAATCCCTATTGTTGACAAGAGATTCAGAAAGAGCACAACATTTTACGTAGGAAAATGCTCTTGCGGTATTTTTTATGACCTTTAGATGTCATTTCAAAGTCAAATTCGAAATAACCCGAAATTTAAAGGTAAAAACTCATAGAAATTGTTGGTTTCATTAGAAAACATTAAATGATGACTTTTAGTTTGACATTGACTTCACCTTGAAAGTCAATGTCAAACCAAATTGAAACCAGGCAGGCTGAAGGTCTGTGTTTCCAACTCTCATCTCCAAAACTACAAACTTTTAAATAAAAAAGAAAAAGAGAGAAAGACCGACTGCCGCGTTTCTCTCCTTTTTTAGTTTTATTAGTTATAAAAAAAGAAAAAGAGAGACATAATGCTGTTTACAGACATCAATAGCAACGGTAATTCAAAATTGTTGTGTTTTTTTGACCGAACGATGTTTTGCATTACTTGGAGATAGAGCTGGTTCATGGAATCTGTTTGCAACTATTGTAAACAAAGTATGCGCAAACAAACGCAAGAGCATCTTCCTATGCAAAATTTTATACTATTTCTGAATCCGTTGTCAAAAACAGGGGTTCCCATTTAAAGAATCGATTTGACCTTAGAATAACCTTGAAGGACATTGTCAAGGTCAAATTTGAGGTCACCAAACGATGGCCCCCTTTAAACCCTACAACTTTTGTTAAGGTCATTTTTCGATTTGGGGCTTCCCCGAACGAAATATTGAGCTGGAAAGATTAAAATGGGACACGGTGTATATAATATATAACCGTGTAATGGCGATTTTGGCCAAGTTACTACAGTTCAAGGATAACAGTTCGTACTCAGGTATGGGTATTTTACAACAAAAACGTTTGGTTAGATTTTCTACTACGAGATTTAAAAATAGGCGTATTTTCTAGGCGTACTATTTTCCATAAATCATTTCAAATAACTTGATCAACAAAAAATAGAACAAGGGGAAATTAAAATTGTATGTTTCTTTTTTTTAAATATTCGAAGACCTTAAACCTTCTACCTTCAATTTACACATTTTTTAAAAAGTGTCTTAAAGCTGACGTTATCTGTCCATCTATCTAAAGAATTTTCCCAGGTTAATGGTACAGAATTATCTGTACAACGAAAGCGGAACAGGGATATGATTACGTGTACTCAGATTCTGAAAATTTTTGTAAAGGGTGTTTGATGGAAGAGTTGTAAATTCCCTACGAATCGATGAAATGGTGTTTTTTCATTGACGGTTCCAAAACAAGTTTGAAAGAAGTTTTACTTCATAACAGCAATACCGCTTGCTGATTTCGTTGTGTTAAAGGAAACGTGAAAATATGCATCCATATTCCATACTGAATGTTATAAAAGACAAAGATTTTCAGTGGAAACTGTGTGCTTATATTATGGAGTCTCAGGATTCAGATTTTGAGATTCCCAGAGCTATGAAGTTATAGGGTCTGCTGACGAACCCCTAAATAGGTACGTGGTTTCTAGTTTCATACATGCAGATATCTGGGTTATTGGGTTATTGGGTAAGGGTATGGAGTTGTGAAGTTAATTTTGGGTTTATTTTGATCTCTAAATAGTATCTAATGACAAGAAATGCATAATCTCTCTCTTTATTCTATACCGTGAGCCACAATGACACCTGTAAAATTGACGATTTTAGACAATTTTTTGAGATTAGCGGCCCCAATACACATACGGATGTGGTGGTGTATTCTACTGTAACTTCTACTTATTTATTCATTTCTGGATGAAAGCAACAGTAGCGTATTCATCCTAGTACAAGAAATTCGCCATAACTTTGTAACTTGCTCTTTTTTTACGCTTCATTCCATTGTCGAATACAGAACCTGCGTTAAGGCTCTTTTTTATTTCAGGAATATTCTTTATACTACCGTGCATCGATGCTTACGCCAGGGTGGATCTACGGACAAGGACCTACGACATTCCTCCGCAAGAGGTAAGTCGAAATGCAATTTCGATATATAGAGACCCGCGAGGAGATCAATCTTGCCTCCAACAGCTCGTCTACCCAAGACGTATCGCGACAATATCTGTGCCGCTGTGTTTGGACGGGTGACTGATTCACCAACATAACGGAGCTTTTCGTGATAATCCGAGAGAAGATTGAACTCTCAGTTTTATGTCGTAGAGGAAAAGGCATCTCACTTATATGTACATATGAAATTAGATCTACAACTTGCACAGTCGTTATTTATTTTGATTTTGTATACTCGGTCATTTAGAGTTAGGCTGATACAATTACCATGTTATATTTGGATGTCAATTATTTTCGTTACTACTATATTGTTACAAATAAAATTGAAATAAAAAACTTTGTTTTGGCCAGTTATAGTAAGTTAGGTCAGTTTGTGATATTATTAGGTCAGTGTATTTTTGTAACGAAACATGGGCCCAATATAATTTAGGGGCTGGCGCGCTCTAAGTAGGAATCTATAATTGCAAAAAAAAAGCTTTAAATGAAAGTTGCGGAAAAAAATTCAAAAAACGAATATCTCACCAGATTATTTTGGAAACGGCTTGCAATATATTTTCGAAATAAGTTGCAATATATTCATAATCACCAAGTAAATACAAAGTCTTTTTATACTTGTGATTTTTTAGAATTTTCGAGTTCTGTAAAAGTTACGGTAATTTGAATTGTTATTTCATCCCAGCATTTCGTTTTTGAGATTTTACAACAAAGTTTTATTAACATGAACATTACAATAACAACAGCTGAATCTTTAGTCAAAATGAAAATCTTATAACAAAGAAAAGTTTTAATCTTTTCCTGAAGATGCCAACTTGGTTGGCGAAACGCGCGTCGAGAAAAGTATAGTAGTTCGGTGTTTCGTGGAAGACGTCCGGTTTTTTTTCTTACTCCGAAGGTTCCAGTACCCACTCCAGCACAAACAAGAGGACAAGATTTTATGATCATTTTCAGCATGAAATATTTTCCATGCCTTTCTAAGATCTGCTGAGGCAGACGTTTTTTTAATTTCTTTTTCACAAGTTTCATTTGAAGTTTTTATATTAGTAGGTTATTATATGCTTCTACTTAGGTCTAGTAATCACCCTCTAAAATATGATGGGGGTCCCATGCTTCCTTACTAAAATGCGAGAATCTCAAATTCTACCAGCCGCCACTGGTTAAAATATCCCTAATATTTTACAAAATGTGATATCAGAAGAGAGTAAAAACGATATTTTTGTCACAAATACATTTTTATAGTTGTAATGTTTATTCGGCAATATAAACCGAATCCAATAAACTGGAAACCAATCTTTATGTTTCTAGCACACTTCTTAGAACAGTATTTATAAGAAGAGTCTTTAAAAGAAAATGTCATCTTCTTTAGAACATATTTCAGATATTACGAATAATTATTTAATATTTTACCATTTATTAGACGAGAAGAATCAAAAGGGCTTTTGTTTAAAACTTTTGTTACAACTAGCGAGTTTAATTTTAGTGAAATTTTGTAGCTCAATAGTCAGAGATTAGTTGAAGAGCTCAAGGTAATAAAATAAATAAGTATTCTCTGGCTCTTTCAGAGAAAACCAAATTTCAATTAAATTCCGGAATAATAGTTTTTGTTTTTATGTAATTATCGTTTTGAATTTCCAGTTAATTTTGTGGCATTACACGAAATATTGTTACTGCATCGTCAAGTAGATAAAAATGATTAGGCTCTTCGTCTTTCATGATCAGAAGTCACAGAACCGGATTTAGACCGATTTATTAGGTCTTATCAGTGAGGAATATCTGACGGTAAAAGAAAACAAACGAGAGTATCTACTTAGTGCGGGGTAAGGAGAATATACATAGTTCCTGGTGAGGCTAGGTACTAAGGTGTTAAACCGACAAATATATTTAATATATTCTTATTCGTACGATTTTCCCATCAGAATTTCGATGGGCAAAATTTGTACTTTATGCCACAATTATTTTGTCTTTGAAATTTTTTGACGAGTGTAGTTTAGTATGGTTTAGGGAAAATGAAAAACAAATTATATCCACTTGGTAATTATGAAAAATAGATCGCACATATTTTCCTTGTGTTTCCGAGATGTTCTTGTGAGGAAGATGTCGTTTTTTTATTACAACCGCTTGAACGTTTTTTGTCATGATAACCTTATATTTACAAGCAAGTATCCTCTAATATAATATGACGCTTCCTTACTAAAAAAAAAACAATAATTCAAATCTTCTGGCCCTCACTGGTTAAGCTTAATTCCTTGTGATAATTCAGTTTTGATAAATGTCAGTGTTACATTTTTCCTGTCTATCGGCTTTAATCGTCTGTTATTTATACTCACAAGCTGCGAATGACGTGAGCAACTTTTAGTAGTGAAATATATAACAAAGAAGAGAAGAAACTGACATTAAACTCGAGAAATGTGTAAAGACAAAGTGGTAATTCAATATCAGTTTGGGTAAAAAAAGGTAGGGTAAGAAATAATTCACGGCAGTTTTTAGATACTAGTTACATAATATTTTGTCTTGTTCTTGATATATTGTAACTTAACGAAAACAGACATTTTATTTGATTTTTCCATTACTAGATTTTTTTTTTAGATTTTTTAGACCAATCAATATTAAGGTATCAGGTACCATTTGGATACAATATATATAATGTATCATGAGAAACAACATGTTAGATGATTATTACATGATTTATTAGATGATTTATTACATAACATGTACTTACAACTTTTTTAGAAATCGCTTCTTTCATTACATCTAAGTGTCTACATATAGAGAGGGCCAAGAGTGTTTCTCGAATTTCGGCCTTGTCAAACGAGCTTTTGAAATATGTAATACAAGGTGTACAATTTAAAATTTCGAAGTCGATGACACGTGAAATTCAAGAAACAATAATATAAAATATTGCTAGTCATATAAGTGTAGTTAGTAAAAATTCTATTTTTTCTGTATTTTTCGTTTATCTGCATCTGCGGTTTTCGAGAAATCTGTCAGAATTTACAGGTACGCACAACATATCACTTTGTTTAAATTTTTGCATCATTTAGTTAATAAACGAATGTACTGGGAACATAATGCTCTATACTAAAAAAGAACATACGTTGGAAGACATCATATTTCTCTCCGATTTTCCTTGGATCAGTAGAATCAGTTTTTAAATTTTCTTACCCCATAAATCTCGATCCAATTTTACGTACCGTTTCAGAAGTTGATTACCTTTTTTAACATCAAATACCGTACCGTTACGTGATCGTAAAAGTTTTCATTATAGGTACCTTTACATACATAAATAGGATTTTAGCTGTAAAATAATTTTATAACCTTTATATATTGCCAAATTACGGTTTTGTATTTTATTCTTACGTATCCATAAACCAGTTTTATGAGGGCGAATAAGAATTCCGTAGAGGCTATAGTTATAATTATAGTTCGACGCAATGGTCGACAACGAACCGAATTATTTGAAAAAATCATCATCGAGATTAATTCAATCAGAAGTAAGGACATTATTTTTCAATAAAAATAATCAAAGATGAGTATATTTTCAAATAACTCAAGAACGGTGGCTCGTTGCCGACCATTGCGCCGCACAGTGGGTTAGAATCGGAAAATCTTGGCCAAAAATCGAAAAACCAAGTTCGTTATATTCTGTTTTAATTCATATAGCTTTGTGAAGCAGGGTTTCCTGCGTGTAATACTGAAACGACAGCTACCTAGGTTTTATACCTGCCGTTCTACTTCAGTCGGAAGTTGGTCACCTTCGAGTGCGTAACGGTACGAGAATCGGTCCCGACATATTCAACGTTTGTGTGTTGCGAGTTTTTGCTATCACAAGGTGTATTTCCGGCTTAAAACAATTGAGGCTACTCTTGAAGGGATGTAAAATATTATCTATGCATTGAAATTCAAATTTCTGTATTTCTTATTATGGAAAATAAATGTTACCTCTGCGCTTATAATACAAACGCGTATGTTAAGGTAGCGAAAGAAAAGAAGGAAAATAGTTTGTATCTACAGAGTTCTAACACTAATTTACAATTTGACATGTGGGGAATATTAGTGGAATAAGAAATTCATAAAAATTGGCTGCTTGAAACTGCTCATTTCAGTGAAAAATGCAAAAATAGAAAGGCGCGTCTAATAGAGCGTTAACGGGGCAATTCTAACTGTACCTGCGTCAAAGCAGATGTTCATCCCCAATACATAGTAAGTCCCAACCAATGGGGAAATGTATATACCTGGTGTCACTATTGACCAGTGGAAGGAGAAATATAGGGTGTCTCAATGTTCCGTGAAATATATATTTTTTATTTCATACTAATTAACCTAATCCAACTTAACTGAGGTTCTCTGCGATCAATATTTAACACAATATAATTTTAGTAACCTAATGTAACTTAACTGAAGACATGTTGCGTGCAATTGTAGGTTCCAAAAAGTTCTTACTTTTGGCCCTCCATTTCTTCAGGGAGTTAGATTAAAAATCGTATTAATGAAAAATATAAATAATCTTATTCGAATCAAAATATGTAGTTTTTTAAGAAAATTTTACTTCCGGTTCTCCACGTGTTTTTTTTTGGTAAGGAGATTTAGTTTAGAAATTACATTTGCAGAAAATATCAATGCTCTAATTTTGATCATAATAAGTACCTTTTATCGCGAAAAAATGGTTACATGCGGTTGCTGCCGGTCCGCCATTTTGTTTCCCTTTCGAGGAGATTATTAAATTGAAATCTTATTTACAGAAAATATGAATACTCTAATTTGGATGTTTAAAAGTTGCTTTTATCGCAAAAAAACGGTTACTTTCGGGTCGCCATTTTGTTTTTTTCAAATATAAAGTACAAATTTGAAATCAGCGACCCAAAACACATTAAATTCAATATAGTTTGACAAATTTTCTACCTTTCTCGATTTTTGGCCAGTATTTTCCGATTCTAACCCACTGTGTGCGCCGGCCTCTAGATCTGGTAACAGAGTGACTATGCTAATGCCATTTTACTTTATTTTTACTTAATTTTTATTAGTATAGTGCTGCCATAAACTGGTCTTGAAAATAGTTTTGTAGCCAGTTAACTTAATTTCATTAAACACGGGCGCCTGAAGGGGTTGCTTCTAAAACTATTTAGTCAAGAACTAAACTTAGTGTGGCCGTTTTATCGATCGTTCATTTCAAGCTTTCTTTTATATTTCTTTTACTAAACTAAAAGCATCTGAACTATTTAAAGTTTAAGCTACCTAAAACTCGCAAAATATTTATTAATAAATAATATTTATTTATTCTTTTAGTCTTTTAGACAAGTATTTTATCCACAAAAGGATGTTTAAATACGAAAACGAAGTTCGAATATTTAATTTCTTTGGCTGGATAAAAATAACAAAACAAGAATGTAATACAACGTTTTATCCACAATCGGAGCAAGTAATATCTGAATTATTTTATAAATAATATACACTCAACATCCACATATCCGAACTCCAAATTTCCGAACTCACGATATTTCCGAACTTTTTTCTCACGATATTTCCGAACTTGTACTTCCACATAACCGAACTTGTCGCTGATTGGTTGACGACAAAAAACCGCGAAATTTGAAATGAGAACAAAAATGTAAACACAATAATGCGATTGTATTCAAACATTTCGATTGTCACAGAATTCAGCAAAAGAGGAAATCGCCCTCCCTCAGCAGCACACCTGAGACAAGAGTTCTTCTTTGTACAAACCAGTGAAAAACACTTCTTTCAAATGGCGTATCATAAGTACCGGTGCACTTTATTGTGTCAATCCGTCCACTCAATTTTCGTCTTTTTTTCAGTTTTTTTAAAGTAAATTTATTTTTTTCCAAGAATTTCTGCCACTGACGATTTACAAATATTGTACATCTTACATAGATCAACATTTTTAACACCATTTTTTGCGTGATTTATCAAATCCAGATTTTGCTCCAAGGTTAGCCTATTAGCAGGCTATTTTCTCTGCAAATAAACAGTACAATAATGTTTGTTTTGTATCACGGTTTTCTTAAAAATACATTAAAAATACACGGTTTGAAATTATTACAGGTTACGTCAACAAAATGTTCAATAAAACAAATCTTTACTTTGAATTACAAAATAATTCACACACAAAACGACGTCAAATTATTGGAGGAACTCATATTTCGAACACTTTTTGTCCATTTCTTATCTACGTTGCTCTTATCATATCAGGAGCAATAAGTCGGCAAGATTGTGTAGTTTTATTTTACAACATTACTATACAACATTTTTTTCACGTCCGCAAGGGATGTGACATCTAGAGAGGAAAGATCGGGCGAACGCGCTGGTGGTTATGATGATGGTGATTTTGTCGCTTACACTCCTACTACAATAAATTGGCATCGCTTTTGTTGCACCACGATAAATTTATTAGTGTAGGAGTTACTGCTTGAATAAATTATGCTGAGACTTTAGTTTTTTTTTTGTAGCTGGGTTGCAAAGTTAAATTAGTAGGTACTCTAGGCGCTGAAAATTTCGTAAATTATATATGAAAATGGTAAAAATTAAATCATATTTTACTACATTTTCACTAGCGGGATGTGGCTTGCAATCGATGTGGTACACTTACTGTAATAAATATTAATCAGTTAGTAGTCAGTTGAAAGTACCAAAATAAGTTCGAAAGAATGAAAATAAGTACGGTTTGTTTAAGTGGAGCATTATTGATGTTAATGTAAATTTAAACTAATGCGACAAATTATATCTTCCTGATACCTAAAAAAATATTTATCCCTATACAACACATAATCTATTTATACCTATAAATTCATATTCCACCATTGAATATCTCAACTATTTTGGAAGGGTTACGTGATTCCCAATACCTTCACAGATTGTAGAGCGTATATTGTGATGACTCATTTCATAATTTGTCCCTTGGACTATCGTTTCAATTAAGGGGTCTTTCTGGTTACGATTTTCAAAAAAAAAATTGTTTTTAAACCTTTTTTTTTCATAGAAAGAATAGAGATATCGGTTTGAAAATCTGTAGGTATGTTTATTGACGTTTAAATATTATAAACAATTTTTTTTTATTTTTAAAAATTTTATTTTTGACATACGGATTTTTTTAAAAAAACATCAGAAAATGACTGTGGGCATGATTTTGGGCGACTGGATGATCTGAAAAAAAATGGCAAATTATTCCCTGTTGAAGTGGCTATAGCATGAACCAGAACATTTGTTTTTCATCAAAAAATAATAAAATGGCGGCCATTCTTCGAAAAAGACAATTTTTGAGGGTGGAAAATCGGGTGAAAATCGGATTTTTTTTTACCAATTAAAACGATTCTAGTTCATGCGATAGCCATAAATGTATACAATAATATATTCAAATATCGGAGCAATTGGTCAAGTAATTTTCTTAAATCGTGCCCGCAACCCTAAAAAACACGGTTTATAGAAAATCGCGTTTAAATTTTTGTTAAGGAATTTATAAAAATATACGTTGCTTATAGACTAACACGTTGTGTAATTGTTGCGAGATGTATGTTATAGAAAGAGATCATAGTATAGAGTGAATCAGATCGAAGCAGATGTTAAAAACAGGTGCGGAGTCGAGATTATCGAAACACAGCCCAGCGTCGAAAAAATGCTCTCTCACAGAGTTTCACTGTATACGCTTAAAAACAATTTTAGAATTAAGATATCGCTCTAACACCTTTAGTATCATGTTTTTGAAGATATTTATTAGTAAAATCCGTAAAATAAATTTCGATTTTTTGAAAATTTGTAACCAGAAAGACCCCTTAAGTTTTGTTCCTGTAGAAGCCAATTAATTTTTTATAGGTACTGACGAAGGACAGCGTCACAGTATCCGTGGACGCCGTGGTGTACTATCGCGTCTCCAATGCCACCGTGTCCATCGCTAACGTGGAGAATGCCCATCATTCTACCAGATTGCTCGCCCAGACCACCCTGCGCAACATCATGGGACAGAGGCCGCTGCACGAAATACTCAGTGAACGCGAGAGCATCTCACAACACATGAAAGCGCTACTAGACGAGGCGACCGACTCTTGGGGCATCAACGTCGAGAGGGTTGAAATGTAAGTAGATTACGCGCTTTATTATCGCGTCTTTGTGTGCTGGTCCGGTAAAGAACGACGCTAGTAATTTTGCGTAAATAGGGCTCGAAAACTATGTTGATAAGACTTCACAGATTAACCAATCTATAACTATGAATAATTTACAGACCTCGTATAACCATATAAGGTGTGTAAATGAATGTGAAAGTAATAAAATTGATTGAAATAATTTTTTTTATTCGATTAGAATTACAATTCAGTATTCTCTCTTTCAAAATAACTTTCTTGGCAAACCACACAGCGCTGGAGACGGTTCTTCCAACCTCATAGCAGTGTTGGAACTCATATACTGGAATAGCCTTCAGCTGGTCAGTTACAGGTGTTGAATGTTTTATATGGTCCCAAAATGACATCCGTTGCGGTGATTTTTCAATCTTGGGAAGAGAAAAAAGTCACAAGGACTCTAGCCAGATGAATAAGGAAGCTGAGGAGCCACATGAATAGTTTTACTAGCTAAAAATTCGTTTCCATCCAGTTGTTCTTGATGTTTGGTCTCACACGCATGACCTTTTTTTTCGAAGTATTTCAAGAACTTCTCTGTAAAAGTGTTGATTTACTGTTTGGTCTGGAGGCACAAACTCTTTGTAGACAATAATTGCCTTGTTCTCAAAAAAGCAAATCAGCAAGTTCCTGCGAAAAGTTTTTTGGAACCATCTTTGTGCAGATTTTTCTCATCCCCAATTCGTTAGTCAAAATCTGATGAACAGTGGGTGTGATGCAAATTTAACTACCCCGATCATTCTTGTAGTCAACCGACGATCTGAACATACAAGATCTTCTGCTGCGTGGTTTATCTTCAATCAATTCTCTTCCTTCTGAGAATGCCTTAAACCACCAAAAATTATGGGATTTTTAAAAACACTGTCTGCGTAGGTGTGTTGAAGTTTTGCAAAAGTATCCGTTGCGCTGTGTCCAAGTCTGAAGCAAAACCTGATAATCGTTGCTCAAAATTAATGTCACTAATTTTTAAAACGCACAAGAAAAAACCGATTTACGAACAGTCACAAAGAACAAACAAATGACTCTAACAAGTTCAAACTTGTACTGAAGGTGCACTACATGTTAACTTACCGCCCTTCCAAGTTCTGTCTCCGCAGGGTTGCTAGATCGGGTACTACGTTGACAGTCTCTTTACTTAATTTATACACCTCGTATATTATTGTGAATACACTGCGGTTTGCGTATTACCGAATATCCTCTTATTATTTTTCCAACAAACAAGATGTTTATTAATTTCTAATCGAATTTCCTAGGTAAGTTCGATGGATTTATAGCCAGGTCTGTAGTTCCTCAGGGATCCAGTCTTGGTCCCTTTTTTTGTATTATGAATGACCACATTAAGTCGACATCATTATTCGCGGAAGTCCTTTTTAAAAAAGTAAAGTGTATATAATATTGTCACCAGCTACAGCGTTATTTGACATGAATGGGGCTCTAAAAAACTATTGTCACTTAACCGGTTCACTGGTACAGTTTCTGTCGTGCCAAAACTGGTACCCTCGAACAGTGGCGGTGCGTGATCCTAAGATTGGGGGTGCACCATACATAAAAATAACGATAATCATAAGAATAATAAGAATATCCCTAATATGAGATAAATATTTATCCCTAATATGAGATAAATATTTATCTCATATTAGGGTTATTCTTATTAACCCTATTAATTTGAAAACTTACCTAATTTTCTTTGTAAATGAGCTCAATTCTGCGATTTTTACATTGTGCAAATTTTTCAATTACTTTGTTGTTAAAATTTTCGATATTTGTAATAAAGTCTTTTTCAATGGAGAGCATAGCCAAAGCCGACAGTCTTTCCTGGCACATGGTGTTGCGCAAAAATGTCTTTATTCGTTTTAAATAGAAATTTTCCACAAAAACGAATACAGTTAATAATAATGTTTAAAACATACCTGTTTTTTGAAACCGCTTCATTGTGTGCTGCCACTGCTCGTCGATGAGCAGAATCGAGCATTGTCGCAAAATTTGCAGTGCCTAGCATGGCTAAATTCAAAACATTATTCATGTGTCCAGCAGAATTTGCATGTTTTTTTATTTTCTCGTTTATGTGATTTAAATCCGTTACTCCAGTTTTGGTCCAAGGTGTTTCTCCGCCAAACAAAACACTGCGTTCAATACATCGCATCCACAACCACAAATGTTTTTTTAAATAAGGCATTATTAAATGTTCTTACAAATTGTTTACTTTTTCCTTTCACGGCTAATTTTAAATTAATTTGTGGAGTGGGCCTACCTAGAGTTTTAATTTGCACTTTTTCCTCCAAACTCAAGCTAGAGAATGGAGTTTTTAATAAGTTTTGAATATAATTCATTATTCCAAACTAGATTGTAACCGAGTTTATATTTATAAAACGTGAGCGATAAAACAGCAATCGCAATGTACGAAAACAATTCACAAACCAACCGATCCATAACTCTCGTGCGCTCTTAAACTCCGTACATCATATCTATAGGATTCGCCCACTACGCGTAATAATTGTGGAGGGGCAAGCAGTAACAATACGCGTTCGCTTTTTCGTATTGCACGGAAGCATGATCGTTGTGCCGCTTTTTCGTATTGCGCGTGTCGACTCCCGCGCCGCGATCGGAAACCAGTGGCGTTGGAGATAGACCTAGCGTCTAGTGGATTCGTAACGCTGCGGCCAAATAATATTCAGATGGTATTAACGCTAGGGATGCGGCAAGGCGATAAATTAAGAATGCATCCATTAATTACTGAACAAAATTATTAATGCTAAATTGTTGGTAGTGCGCGCGCACCAGCGCACCTTATAGCCCACCGCCACTGCCCTCGAAGAATTTACGAAATCATGCAATCTTTAGTATACAGGAATTTGCTTGAGTCAATGAATCAATTATCAGTCAATTTTGTTGAGTCAATTATCAGATATACGGTATGTTGCTGAACCGAACTACAGAAAATAAAGATCTTGACATTACTTTTGATAAAAAAATTAAGTTTTTCTGTGTACATTAATAACATTGCTTCTGAGGATATCAAATATTTGTGTATTATTTATACGGAACAGCAAAGATTTTACTTATTTGCAAATAATTAGCACGACTTACTTAATTAATAAGAATTAGAAATAATTCATTAGTAAGAAGTAAATTAGAGTGTGGTAGCACTAAAGAGAATTCGAATTATGATATATGAAAAGTTCGGATTCTTGAAAATGTCCAAAAAAGCTTTTAAAGTTCTTGTATTACAACAATCGTATGTATTACAATATACCGCAGCCTCCGGGCATATGAAACATGTCAATAATGCAAAATAGGTAAATTTGATTCAAGAATTATTGCAACTTTTGAAATGGACATTCTTTATACCTGAATTTACCGTGCTATAGACTATTTCGCCGTATCTCCGATCTTTCATCTACATGGTTACGTTTTATTGCCTCTCATTGTGTGCTACGTCTGGCATATAAACATCTCTTGTTCATCTTTGGGTATCTCGTAAATGAATAATATAAAGTGGATAAAATGAGTTGGGGGACTGTCGTTACTGTAGCAATCACAATGATACCGGAGAATTACTGCTATTAGGTTCAGTGTAATCATAGCTCTAGCTTTGTGTAGACTGGAAACATTTCTGACAATTTAAAAATTACGAGTATATGGAATTATGTTTGCTATACAAGGTGTTCAGGGATATACAGACCTTACAATATAAACATGTTATATATTGGTACGATGTAATCATTTACAAACAAAACAATATATATAAAAGCACATAAAACATAAAACAATATCTTGATGTAATTGTAAGGGAAAATAGTTTTGAATCACTTAGGCAGAGCTTACACGGTTCGCAGTAATCTCCGTTCGCTTTACATAAATTGCAACGTGACGCATACACTATTCGCTAAAAAGTTAAGTTCTCAAGAGTGTTAATTTCTGAAAGATACACAAAATTTTAAGTGCCCCCACACGAAACAACTCATTTTAACATTGTCTGTCAGTTCCACGTTACTATACACATACACATACATATTACTCATATTTGCTTAACATTTTTATTGTTTTCATAAATCCTAGGTTTTTATAATTGACACGAAATTCACAATTATATATAACGAGGACGTATACAAATTTCACGATCGTAAAGACAACAAAGCACACCTGTTAAGGTGGAAACTAAAACTGAATACCTGCTCTGCTGTGGTTCGGCCATTCGGCAGTAACTGATCTCCACTGGTACAAGAAGTTTTTCAGTAATCTAGGTCACGATTGTTTATTCAAGATTAAGTAAACGACCGTCAATTTGTGTTCATACGGTGCAATTTATCGCATTATACCTTCATGTAATTTTTTCATGAAGTCCGTAAACACCCGGTGTAAGTTTTCACACTTTCTTGTCATTGTTTTTTTTGCTTAATTTGCATTTTTTTTACCAAAGTCGTAAGTTGCAGTTCAAGTTACTTTTTTCATAATTTAGAAAATGACACTTAAAATTTGACACACTTAAAATACCAAATTACTATTCATTTATAGGATCTATTTTTGAACAATGCAAAGACGAATCATTGGAAATTTTTCAGTTATATCATTTTTGCTGGTTTGGATTTTCGTTATCGCAGAGGAAAATTGCCGTAAGCTACAACAATTACAGTAATTTTTTTAGGGGCTTTCGAATTATAAATGTTCCTGGTGCTGCTAAATTTTCCTCGACGATAGGTTTAAATTCGTTTGCGAAATTTTGTTAGGGGAAAGTTTAAAATTCAGTATCTACGTAAATTACTTCGAGAAGTTGCCTCGCATATGTTTCCCGTTTACCAACGAGGCGAGTCAAATTTTAAAATAAGTTTTAAACCAGTCATTTTTCTTGTCTATTTTTCTCATTCTATTTTCTATTGTTTTAATGAATACATTACATTAAAATATATAGGTACTCATTGAGAGTTTAGTTAAAGTGAGATATACATAGGTATACTCTTTATGGATTTTATACATTACATATATGGAGATTTATATGATTGAATATGGAATCAATAAGGGAAACAGTACTAGAATAAGTGCAAATAGAGAAACTGCCCCTAACAGATCTACTCGTATGTATTTAGCTAATAGCTAATTTCGTCTTAATAAGCAAACAGAAAGTATCCTTTATTGGCAAGCTGATAAAGAAATAAATGGATTTAAAAAGAGATGAAATACGAAGTATGTTAAAATATTCGCCTCAATTACAGTTATAGTTATGCGTTATAATTATGATATAGGTTATAGCGATTATATCCTAAAAGCTAAATTCTATATAGTTCTTGTAGAACCTAGCAACTGTTCAATTTGCACAGTGACGTAGCACGTATAAAGTTTCAGCACTTTTTAAACAATTTTTTTCACAATTTTTAAAACAGCAATTTCATTACAAAATTTTAAACTGTTCTGTGGTACAATCTAGAGCACTTTCAAGTTTCGTGGCGATTTTGCTTATAGTTATCGTTACAGCGTGGGTAAATTTATTATATGATAATTTACATCATTATCAGACATTGACTTTTTTGACCGAAATTAATGTTTGGTTTCAGTCTACAATATGTTTTCTTTTTGTAACAACAAGTTTTTAGATTTGTTTTGGTGCTAATGGTGGTTTTGTAAATGTGTTCTTCTAAAAAACTCTCAAGTACTTTCTATAATGACAATTTATCAATTCTCTGAATCAAACAATATTGGAAGTAAATAAAAAAATACCATATGGGCTATTTTTTAAGTAGTAGTATCGGGGAAGGGAACATTTTGTATCTAATCCATTTATTAGGAAGTTTCTGACTCCTACACACTTTTCGTTTCAGCAAGTATTAATCGGGTAGTTGATGGGAAAGTAACTTTAATTAATAATTGTAAATATTGGTTCAGGAGGAAGCCAGTTGTTTAGACTGTCACAGTATGTTGTACACAAAGACGTGACTAAATATTGGATCCATTTAACGGTATTCTTAGAAACATAATTTCAATAATAACTTTTCGTTTCCTTATTAGTTTGTGAACTGTTTGTATAAAAGTACAACTTCAATTCAATGTCTTAAGAGGGACTTCAATTAATCATTAAGTTATAAAATGAATATAAGAACAAATTACCTTACAGAAACCATATGGATAAAACCAAAAGGCTATACTTTAGCCTTTTCAAAAGTAAAGTAACTCAAGTACCTCAAGTAACAAATGGAAAAATTATTTATATAGTGAAAGAGAACTTTTGGAGTTATATATTCTATTAGCAAAAAAATGTTTGAAAGTTGGTCAACCGCTCTTAAAAAAAGGAGGTGATTCCATTTCAAAGGGCACACACTGTATGTATGTATTTTTCGGAAATTCCTGTTATTAAGTGGCAAAAATGCATGTCTTAAGGTACGAATGCATACTAAAATGCGATAAAGTTCATGTACGTATTGTCTTAAATATATGTATGCATACGTCAGTATATTGCACTCGAAATAAAATGCATTTCCATGCTCTCAAATACATAAATCGTACATATTAACCTGATATAAGTAGAACTTCCAAAAGGAAATATGGAGACATTTCTCTTCTGTTGCCTTGCATATGAATATGTGCGTTGTAGCTGCATTAATAACGTCACAGAATAAGTATTTACTAACATTGTGCATAGAGCACATAATGTAGGAGTACGTCCTAAGGTCCCATTAATATTTGTGCATTTAGGCGCTGGTAAACCGATTGGAATTGAACATAAATCACGAAATCACGTAGTATCCATTTGGGAATTGCGAAAACTATCCAAACATACTGAAACATGATGATTGATATATATTTATGATTCATGTGGTCCTAAAATGTATTTTCTCCGCCATCATTGTTGGCGGTTCAGCATTTGTAGACATATTTTGATTATAATTCAGTCCGCAAAAATGTTGTTGGGGCAAATAAAACGTGGATTAAAAGCAGTAATAAAAGTTGAAATGAAACATTTTATGATATTGACATTGTTCCTCATGAACAAATGAACCTATACCAGATATCAAACCAACATATGTATGTCTACCTGATTTTATAGTAAAACTAGCGACCCGCCCCGGCTCCGCACGGTGTTTACGACATCACATTAGAAACCTCTAAAATTATCAGTGTTTCTCTACTATATTATGCATGTATTATACATATAAACCTTCCTCTTGAATCACTCTATCTATTAAAAAAGCCGCATCAAAATCCGTTGCGTAGTTTTAAATATCTAAGCTTTTTTTACTTCTGCTACTTTTTCTAATCAATGAAATAACTTTATACGAGTTCAGGCAATAGCCACCCACGCATGTGCTGAAGATGTGAGCAAAATTTCAGCCCAATCGATGTAGTAGATATTGGTGTATAATTATTGTGACTAGTTAAAATGTTGTTTTGTGAAAAACGCTTTTAAATTTTCTTTAACATATCACTTTGATATAATATATAAATAATGTTACTTATATTCAATCTGCAGTTCTTGGGCTATAAAGGAAAGATTTATTTTCCTCATAGAGATTTTCCATCTAGCTCCCTTAGTTCTAAGAATGAATGCGTTTTCAAGGGTTCGGAGTTGAAACAGGGGTTACAGTATCTGTTTTCAGATACTGTAATTTGTGTGACGTTGGCACCCCTGAATTGTAAAATAAAGACTTTCGTTATCTATATCGTTTGCCCATCGTATGCCCATGTTTGTCCAGGAGACAATTTTTTTGCCCACCAACTGAAAACAGAAAAAACGAAAAAAAAAAAATCCGAAAAACATACATTAAAAAACGTGGTTTCGCAAGACCATTCGTTTGCCCAGGGTTTGTCCACGTATGCTCAGTGAATAGTTGTATTTGCCCACCTTTAAAAAAAATCGAAAAATAAAAAAATCCATCAATGAAAAAATGAGAAAAAACGTATTTCCTTGAGACGATTCGTTTGCCAAGGATTAGCCAACGTATGCCCAAATGTTACATTCATTTTCCCAATTTTAATTAACCATAAAATGGGAAAATAAGATTCCCCGCAGAACGACAGAAAAAAGTCTCGTTAAACAAGGGAATTCAAGCTGGACAGACAAAATTCTGGTCTGGCTAACGAAAATGAGACTGGGCAAACCAAAATAAACGCTGGGCAAACCAAATTCAGGTTGAACTAACGAAATTCAGGGTTGGCAAACATAAATAAAAGCTGGGCAAACGAAAGTCAGGGTGGGAAAACAAAATTCACGATGGGCAAACGAAAATAAAGGCTGTGCAAACGAAATTTAGGGTGGGCAAACGACAATAAGGGCTAGGCAAACGAAATTTAGTGTGGGCAAACAAAAATAAGGGCTGGGCAAACGAAATTCAGGGTGGGCAAATAAAAAAAAACTCTGGGCAAACAAAAATAAGGGCTGGGAAATCTAAATTCAGGCTGGAAATCAAAAATAATACAGGTTTGGAAAACAAAGTTCAGGCTGGGCAAACGAAATACAGGCTGGAAATAAAGTTTTTATATCTTTAAATTTCAACATATACAACAGAACTTGCGCAAATTACATTCAAATTTCGAACAACGGAACTTTTTCGGGACATGTCATTACATTCTATCCATGTACCATTTACATTTCGACAAAATGCTCGAAAATGCTCCGACGCAATTGACACAACTCCGCTAAGAATATAATGTTTACTTTTTATTTTTTTTTTTTGAAAGTTGGGCAAATAAAACTACTCACTGGGCATACGTGGGCAAACCCTGGGCAAACCCTGGGCAAACAAATGGTCTCAAGGAAATTTCTCAAGGAAAGGTTTTTCGGTTTTTTTATTTTTCCGTTTTCAGTTGGTGGGCAAAAAAATTATCTACTGGGCAAACATGGGCAAACGATGGGCAAACGATATAGATAACGAAAGTCTTTATTTTCCAATTCAGGGGTGCCAACTTCATAGGGCCGTAATTACTAGGGTACGGAAATGTGCGCGGCAAGGCAGGGCTCGGAACTATAAAACTCTATGACAATGAACGTACTAATTAGTTCGTGACTATATATTGACTATGGTAAAATACAGTCCCTAATTTTAACAAACTAAGAAGCAGTCTAGTAGTAAACATGTTACTGAATCTCTTGGCGCTTCTGTGATTTTCCGTTCATTGGTTTTTGTGAGGAGCCAAATTTCTTAAAACATTAATTTGATGTCTTTTACGTTTCTTCGCTTGTTTCAGTTGTTGTTTCTTAAAATAAAATTCGCCAATATTAGCTTTGGTTAAACCATTATAATGCTTGTAATATAAAATTCGTTGTTTTGTTGTCATCGTTATGAAACTGTAGGCGCAGAAAAAATAACGAGGAATGTTTGCATCCTGCCGATAAGGGGAGAAATATTCTTTCATAACCTTTTTTATGCCCCAGGACCGAGAAAGATCAAAAGAGTAATGCCCATATATCACGTTTAGGGGTATTACGCTGGCTCTTCTCATACGTTATTTTCCATTAGACAATTCCACACGCCTGACAAACAGTGGATTTTTGCGGGATGATTTATAAAAACTGCTGTAACACGTCATTATTTCAGTAGACATAATGGGGAATGAATCGCAGTACCTTCGCTTCAATGCTTCATAATAACCTTATATAAGGATGGACATGCTTCAGGATTCAATCCAGTATTGAAACGAAGTAACCACATATTTATTTTCGAATTGAAAAATTGAATGTAATTGATTTCTTATTTCAAATAAATATCGTTGATTGAGATGCAAAACCGTGTGACTCCGAAAATTCTCGGTAAAGAATTATTAGTATATATCCATTATATCCATATTTTCAAATAATTCCAAGAAGTAGGGATATACCTATATGTTACTTAATTTTATCTAAAAATGTGCTTTGTTCGTAGATGTGGTTCTTCTTTTACAATGTCATTCTTTGCAATGAAAAGGATTTTCTGTCCTTCCTGAAAAAACTGTTCAGAGAAAGTTGCATGGTTTTGCATCTCAGCTAACGACATGTAAAAAAATTAAAAGCAAGCTTCTATTATTGTGATTTACTGAAACAAAACAAATTCTGAATGGTCTTTATAAGAGGACATAGTTCATGGGTACAAGCATGTGTGGATCCTAATAGAAGTAGTATTCAAGTTATCACTGAAATGCATGTAATTTACGAATATATTGAATTTAATTTTTGTTAAAAACATTGTTTCACATACATAGATTTAAGTACATATGTATATACTTTTTCTACTCGACCGATTAATTATGAGTTTTTGTTTTTGTACATTTCATATTATCTACCAGTACCTTCTGTACTTTCGAATTAACTACTAGTTTGATCGATAAAACATAAATTACACTCTGGACATGTCAGCCGATTTTTTAAACGTTTTGGTTTTAACTTTTGCATTATACTTCGCTAACTGGCATGCGTGTTTAGACTACTAGACTAGATATTATGATATGGCAAGATGTTTGCGATATTTTTAGATATTTTCCACATTTATTATTATGTAGGTATTTGTAAAGGTAAAAGCTTTCTTTATAGACACAGATACATATTTCTTATTTCGGAATCATGAACAGTAGATTTTTTTATTTTTTCATTCTTTAGTAAAGCGACAAAAACTACTTGCGCTGCACCAATTCCGCTGCAGAGTTTAATCTCCTGAAGCCGTATTTGCTAGCCAAATAAATAAAAGTAAAGAGAGCAATATGTTTGCCGGAACTAAATCTACTATTTAATGCAGTACAAAGTTGCACTCACACGCAGTAAAGAGAGAGGAAGATACACTCAGTTTATGATGTTTTTATTGTTCATTTCTGGCTGGGTGACTGTGTTGAATGTATTACGGTGTTGTAATTTATACATATATTAATGAACACATATGTGATGCTTCGAAATAATTAAACCTTCATACAAAGTAAACTATATCTTAACTTGGGAAAAATTTCTTAAATTTCAGTATCTTGTAAAATGTGTCTACAGAATGTAAGAATATTAAGTGTGCTTTACTCTTTTTTTTGTTTGTTTTAGTATTCCGTACTTTTCCAAATAACTGTAGTCCAAGCTTTGTTCTCTGTTCCAGGGTGGAGCAATCTTGTATACTTAAGGTTGTATTATAAATATGCATATTAATCTATATCGAATGTTAGCTCGCTCATTTAACCACATTACCCCATCACTTTATAACTCCATGATACAATAATTCAGGGCAGTGGAAGAAAGTATAATCACTAAAGTCTGAGAAAACGTGGACTTCACACATCAGACGTCAGAAAGTTTATGCACTCACATAATTCTACTACCTTGAACCATAAAATCCCATAATTCCACTGCTATGTAAATTCAATACCCTATAATCCTAAGCTCGAGGCATATCCCGCAGACGTCCAAAACTTTAGTGTTAGCTGGCTCATGTAACCCCATAAATCCATCACCACCATCCCATAACCCCGAAACCCTCTCACCCAGTATTATCCAATGATAAAATGAGTTGTTATATTTTTTGAGATCGGGTAGCAATATAAAATGCCCAGTTTAATCCACAGTATCTTAAAAGGGAAAAGTAGCTTCAAATTTCTGAATATTAAAGTCTCACAAAAAACTATCAATTGGCATATATTTAGAGTCGAATTTCGAGGGTGGCGAAATAGGCGAAAATTGTGGTCGGTATTTAACAAATATTCAAAAAACTTAATTAACCTTATTATACGGGTGCCAAATAGTTCACAATTTTTTTTAATAAAATTAATCCAAACAAAATGTTTTCAAAAACTAAATTACTGTCCATTTTGAAAGTAAAGTGTAACAAACAGTACAATTTTGGAAAGCTGAAGAATGCAGCTTTAGTTTGGCGAACAGGATGTTGTATTCAAAATAGTGGCGATTTTCAACGTTGAAACTGGCCATATTTTAAAAACACCATGTAGGATAAGTAACAAAGTTCTAACATATCGCGAAAAAATTTTTTGAAATAATAAATCGACTGGCGAAATCTTGTCCTTGTAAGTTCACTCTGTAAAAATATATTTACTATCAAAATGGGTCACAATTTTCTAGAACGTCCAAAACACGATGTTTTTAAAAATCAAATTACTAACCTATTTTAAAAATAAAGTGTAACAAACTTACATTTTTGGAAAACGGAAGAATTCAGCTTTAGGTTGAAATTAATTTAGTTTACTTTAGTAAAAATAAATTGACCATATTTTAGAAACACCCGTAGGACAAGTAATAAAGTTTTAAGATAGTACGAAAAATAAAACATTTGAATTAGTAAATCGACTGGCGAAAACCGCATCCTTCTATATTCGCTCTGTCAAAAGATATTTACGATCAAAGTGGGTCAAATTTTCTTGGACACCTATACTTATACATATTTACCACATTTTATCAGTAGCATCAAGCCTTTGTTTGCTAAATTCATTACGTTTGTCGAAAGTCGCTTATTTAGTTTTAGCGTAGGCATTAGGTGAAACGTATATCCGATATTTACTTGGTTCAATGTATTGTCGAGCCTAGCGTTTACTCTAGTTAAAACCCTCTTCAACTTTTCGAGGCAGGTTAGCAAACACAGAGTAACAAAACGCAAATTACACTCCGAGAAACTAGATACCTATATAAATGATCGTACTTAACATTGTTCTCACACAATGGACGACTTTTTTGGTGCAAACACAACAAATTAAATTCACTAGACAATGGAGTATCGGATGATCCGACGTCACAAAATAATGTAAAGTAAAAATCACCTGCTCCTCCAAAGAACAATAGACAGGGATGTGGTTTTCTGGACAGAAGTTTAGTTTACAATTCTTTCAGACGAAAAGTTTACTTTATATTTGTTTTACGGCATTAGTTGGTACATATTGTCATTACAAAATTTTAAGTCATTGGTTTTATCAATTTTTTTCATTTACTAATAGTAATACTGAATGACTTTATATAACGTTATCAACATTACAGTAACTCAATACAGCTACAGTAATACGAAGTGAAGTCTAGGAGTAGTAGCCGCTACTTAAACAAAATGCATTTCATAGTGTGGAAACTACTTATGGAATAAATTCAGTAATTCTAAAACTGTAAAAACATTTAACAAAAACGCTGTAACCGGTGAACTAATGATTTTAGTGGTCTCTAATTTGATTTATATTACATTCCTGTGACGCCACCATTTTTGAACTATTATGTCATACGAGTTTTCTTTAATGGAATTGTATATTTTTTACGTAGTTTTTGGATGGTACTTTTAAGAGCATTTTCAAAAAATCAACACAAAATATCGTCATCTTCAACAGTTTCTGAGATTGTAAATAATTTACTATATATTTGAAAAAATGTTTAAATAATATAAATAAGATATTCCTAATGGCATTATCTGATTGCAAGAGGTTGGAGCACCATCTTATTATGCTCGCCCAGTGCGCGATTATCTACACGCAGTTTTTCCAAACACGTGGATTGGAAGAAGCGATTTTTCTTGAACTGATTTTTTTCTAGAGACCTCTAAAAAAATAAAGTAAGACAATGCGTATAATTTTGACAATTTAAAAGAACCAATTACAACATACATGAGAATAATAATACCTGATATTTTAAACAAATTAGTAATAGGTTGGGGGGTAATTTCAAGTCATAGTTTGGGAGTGTGTCAACAAGTTGATGGACAACATTTTGCTTTTTTATTTCATAGTATATCACTAGGATTGTTTTATTATGAACACAATTATTAGTTTTTGTTGCTATTAATATTCCATACTATTAGTTTCTAATAGAATGGAATTTCAAATGTAACAGAAACAATTTTTTGTATCATGAGCTTGCGACGTTGCGTAGGCAATTAAATTATAAAAAAATCGTAGTCAGGGCAATCCAAAAAACCTTACAACATTTGAAATTCGGATTGGTTGAGCTTCCTAAGTTTCCGTTAAGAAAGGTATATTGGATTAGTGATGCAATGGTTTAAGCATTAAACTTTTTGTTCAACAAAAAAATAGTGAAATGAGTAATTCACGTGATCAGGAACAAAGGGCAATCGCAGTTTAATGTACTTTAACAGCGTCAGTGAGGATTGCACCTCCTACGCCCCAGTGAATATCTCAAAAATTATGGAAGACGTGCTGTACACGAGAGATGTGTGATGATTCATTTCATTATTCGGTTATTAGGAAATATTCTAATTTCTATTTGGAAATATTCTTCTTCGTATTTAACAGTTCGCGATTTAAATCTTTCGATTAAATATTTGCATGTGCAAAGTTCAGTTATAAGCAGGCTGATTGCATAATGGGTTACCTGCGTCACGAGCTTACTCTGGACCTCATTTTTGACATTTTTATTCTCTGAAAGTATGAGGTATATTAAAACAACAATTAGTACGTTTAAATACTTTATTCTTAAACTTTATTCGCGAATTTTTATGAACACATATAGTAAATAATAGTGGAGTTATGGCCTTTCGTCAGGACCACGTTTAAGCAAAGTTGCGCTTTATTCTACATCGAATCGGCTGGTGATTGAACGTTGGAAATTAATTTACCGTGATTCTACGCAAAATGGCGACCGTTTGAAGAAAATACCTGTTTTTTGGCCTAAAATTCGACCCTTTTAACCTAAAAAAAAAAATATTCATTTTGATCAGAAATTAAAATCCTACGTTCAATCAAGAGCCAATGTTATCGTCAACACTTCCAAAAAAATTCATCAAAATCCGTCGAGAAGTTTGTCGTAATCCTGGCCACCGATTTGGAAAATGTCGTTTCGAGAAAAACGCGTTTAAAGTTCTTCTTTAAAAATTCTTTAAATTTCTTCTTCGTCTTTAAATATTTTTTAAAATGATTTCAGATGGCGCCACAATGATACATAATACGTTTTGTCCTTTTAAACACGCCAGCAGGCTAGCACAAATAATAAGAGACAGAGCACCTGGTGGGCTGACAGCGAACGCCGCGCGCCTGGGTGCAGCGTTCGCTTTGGCGGTCGAGAAAAATAGGTTCCTATTCTCGTAGCGACTTTAAACTTTGTAATTGAATAGTCAAAAGACCATACTTTCGCACTGTGACATTTTCCAAAAATGTTTTCAAATTTTATGACTGCAGGTAACCCCATAAGTCAACGATATCTTCTTTCGTTTTTCAGCAAGGACGTCCGCTTGCCTGTCCAACTTCAAAGGGCCATGGCAGCGGAAGCAGAGGCGGCCAGGGAAGCTCGCGCCAAGGTTATAGCAGCTGAAGGTGAACAAAAGGCCTCCAGAGCATTGCGAGAAGCTTCGGAAGTGATCGGCGACTCTCCAGCAGCTTTACAGCTTCGCTATTTGCAGGTACTTTGTCGCGGTCGTTTGCTCTCGATGCGTTTGCTGTCACTGGCATGTCGGCGTCTGAAAATCTTTACATTCTTCTTTTGCAATCGGTCAGAGCGTTGCGTGTTATAAAACTGCGGACATTCTTCATCATTTTTGAAGAGTTTCTTGTGAATTCAAGTTTGAATATTGAAAAGATCTAGTTAAGTGATTTCTGTATAATTAGTAAGAACCTATACACACTTATTTTCAATTGTCAATCTACTAGAAAAAACACTATAGAAAAAAATGATGACTTAGGAATCAGTGGCGGTGCGTGATATTTCAGTTAGCCATATCTTGAAAACGTCTCTTTAGCCATATCTTGAATATCGTGAAACGTCACTTCACTTTTTAGGTAATGACTATACACCTCTTACAGAAAGGATTTATAGTGAAAAAATCGTCAGCAAAGTTTGCGAAAAAATTTCAAAAACACTGGAGCACTCCCTGGGTTCTCAGTAACGCTCTGTGGGATATTTGCAGTATATTTTTTTCATAATCTAGAAACAAATATAAGGAGACGTTTTTCGATTTGTTGCAAAATATATTTTTTTCAAAAAGTTATGGCCATTTTAATTTTAATTTTATAGGAACATTTTGTTTCCCAAAATTAAAATGACCATAACTTTTTGAAACAAAAATATTTTGTAACAAATCGAAAAACGTCTCCTTATATTTGTTTCTAGATTATGAAAAAATATACTACAAATATTCCACAGGAACGTTACTGAAACAGGAAGTGCTCAATGTTTTTGAAAATTTTTTCGAAAGTTTGCTGACGGTTTTCACTATAAACCTTTTCTGTAAAGTTGTATAGTCATCACCTAAAAAAGTGAAGTGGAGTCCCCATGCGTCGTTTTCAAGATATGGCTAACTATCACGCACCGCCACTGCTTAGGATCTAGAAAAACAACAACAGAGCAACTGCAGACAATATTGATTCGGGAATGTACCTCAGTGCAGTGCAGCTCAAATAAGATGGAAAAAAGGGGAAAATAAAGAATACAAAACGAAATAAAAGAAGTAATAGGCATACCACGGAAACCACATAACACATAGACCAAAGGTGGTCGTATCTTCTATGTGAGTGAAAAGCCAAATTCGTACAGTGGGATGTGTGGAACGAAACACTAGCTGGACTACAGGGGCTGCATTTAGGAAAATCAAAACATTACTTTATTTCATTTGTTCAAAGGATCCAAAACACATTTTTACTTATAAATGTATTTTAAATAAACAAATAAAATACGTTAGTCAATAATTTTGTTGGTCAGTCAATAATTGGTTTGTCTGTATGGCTTGGTCTAGCTATGGCTTGGTCTGTGGAAATATACCAATTTTGAAGCTTCAGGACCCTTAGTGGCTATGGTCAGCAACTACTACTTGTCAAGCAACTACTATCTACTCCTTAGACAAGGAAATTTACATAAGATTAGGAAATAGTGGGCCAAAGTATAAACATAGTAGGGAAAATATTAATGTAAGCCATTAATGTAGCTTTCCTTGTTTGGACTGAGGAAAAGATAACAACAAAGCAAATGCTGACAACCCACTATTTCGGTCTCAGTTTTGTAATAATTTCTATGTTTAAGAAGTAGACAGTAGTTGCTGAATATTCCATCGCAGCAACTACCTGAAGCCTCAAAGTTGAAGCGACGGATGTGAAGCTACAAGTAGGAAAACTATATTTGTATCCTATCGAAAATCAGATTACTACGATATCAAAAATATAAACGGACCTTACCTTGTATCTTTGAGGAAATAGTTGAAACTCAGTACCACGAATGTTAGACTTTATATTTCATGTAAAATGTAAATATCCTTGGTTACATTCAGGTACGTCGAAACTTTATTATAAATAGTTTGTCTGAACTTTATAACACGTAATGCGCTGTTTGAATAACTTTCCTTGCACTTAACTTTCAAGTTTATTCACATTGTTGTAACTCTTCCAGTACTTGCTCATATTTCTTATTACAATTCACATTAGAAACTACATCGTCGGTCTAAGAAACATGAAAAATACGAGATCGCAAAGGAAGTTACTTTTTGGTGTATTTTGTTTTTTAATATCCCAGCTAGCTTATGGTTGCCAAGGTGGTATCGAATAGTGGCTTCTTTGAAATGAAAGAGTTAAGAATGAATACATTTTCAAAATTAATTGAAATACATTTGTATTTTAAGAATGGATGCTGGAAAAGGAACACTATTAGATACAAAATATGATGTTTAGTTGAGTGACCCCTGTAAAAAAAGAGCTTATCATAGCAAGTTTAAGTTTAGTTATGCTTCTTTACCATAAGTTTAAGGAAACATCATTCATTAACATATATGCGTACAAGGAATCACTTATACACAAACGGCACAACATGCTTAGCAAAAATTCTTATTCATATCATCTCTTGCGAAGTCAACATTGAGTGATATTTTGTAATTAGTCAATTAATTGACACGATACTTCGAAGTCTTTTCTGGTATACATTTTTATTGAAAGTATTTTTATTTCAACGCTTCAAATGGCGACTTTCTTTCTTAAGGCTTCCAACCTGGATACTGGTTTTTTGGAAGGCATTGAAAAAGGCAAAATGTTTGGATTCGTATTTAGCTTGCAAATACAAGGAGACTTTGACTGAGACTCTTAGCGAATTGCCGTCAAACGATTGGCATCAATAAATTAACAAATTGAACTGGCTTTACATTGGTTCAATACTCTAAAGGAAATTAGAAAAGTGCAGTTCTAAGGGGGAGAAAGATCAAAGAAAAATATGTGCCGCTGCAAAATATTTATATTACGTATTAATGCACTAAGGAAAAATATATGAATGAAAAATTATATTCAGAATATCGTATCAGAGATAATAAAAAAATGTTAATATCTCTTTGCCTGTTTCTCCATTTACGAGTATACCAATTCAGATTTAAATTTTAAGCCGAATAATCGATAAAAATTATCATATTGATAGAATAATTTCATATATCAGTTTCTCACATCTTGTTCATATTAGGAATAGAAATTAGATGAAAAACAACGAATATTTCCAGTAATGCGCCAAACATAATTATTTTGCCAAAATATTTAGTGAATTCTTTTGAAAAATATTTTTCCAGTTTTCTCTTAATGATTCTTTTTTACGCGTGTAACAGTAATTAGAGGTTACAATCTTTATAACAGCAGTTTTGCAATATAGGGTCATGACTTTTATAAAAACTAAAAAGTATACATGGTGTTACAGAAAAGCATGGCACTATTTGAGGAATGTGTTCTTTAGCACAAAATAAACAAAAAAAGTGATAAATGTATCACATATTTATTTATTACTGACATATCGAAAGATGAGGATATTTATTTAACAATAAAATATTCAAATTCATCCTTGAACACTTAACATTGAAACACTTTTTTGCACACAACGCGCGATTTGATGACCATGTCGCCCATCATCAAGACATGATTAAAATTTGTTTTAATCATCTCCTTCTTTAGCCTCTCCTGTATTTTCGTACAGCAGGATCATTTGTATGTACCTCACTATAAATTAAAAACAGATTTACTTGTTCTGCAAAAATGAATAAATTTGTGGTGTTTTCTATGATAACAAAAAATTGTAAAGACTTCAAAACTCATACGAAAATGTGCAGTATACGAAAACAGGTTACTTACACAAACAGTGGTTTTCGTGCTGAAGTAGTGAAGAATATATCCCTAAAATAGTGCCGCGTAATTCTGAAACACCCTATATATTTTTATGTTCTTTCCAACTGAAGAAAACTATCTTATTGTATTATTCATAGCGAAAACCTCATTGTATCATTCATACAAATTCAAGGATTTGTGCAGCATTAGAAATTACTAGTTGTCAAGAGTAGGAATTGTATTTTCTCCATAAATTGAAATGTTCGCAGTCACCGTCGTCAGTATTTCTACAGACGTTATTGACTACAACAAATTAAAAACAGTTGCGCTGAAGTCGGGAGAGCCGTAAAAGTGTCTATATATATACGAATATATAACTATATACATATATTATATACGAATCACTGAGTTTAAAATGAAATAAAGCTGACTTGTACCAGTGAAAGGAATCGGAAGCATACACCGTATGTAATTAAATTATATCAAAGAACAGCATCGGAAGCAGGAAATTATTTTAACACTTGGATGACTCAAATTTAATAAAACTAAAACGTATCTGCAACGTTCCCTGTTGTGGAGTTCCCGTATACCGTTCAGCTCCACAACGTTCCCTGTTGTGGAGCTGATTTGATGACGCTTTTTTCAGGCGTACAAAATTTTCACGGAAACATATTGGGATCATGTAAATTTAGAGGCGAGATAAATTTCAACATCGTTAACAGGATTGACACTTTTTCTCGGATTTATTATTTTTTGGAATGAAGCATAAGTTCTACAAACTTCCTGCATTCGCAGTTGATGTAATTGCTAAATTTACGTGCAGTATAGTCGGAATTAAATGTCACATACTTGTAATACTATGTTGGTCAGTAAATTGGACTGAACTTGAATTATTGGAGTTTCCTATCACATCCCCAAACGTATTTGTTAAAATTTTGATAATTTTTTTTTATGAAGATTTAGTAGAAATTGAAGTACCACTTGGCTGTTTCAACTGCAAACTGGTTCGAGGAGTATCGAATGTATACATTTTCATTAAAATTGATTTAAATCTTAATCATTATGTAGCAAACTGCGTTTACATAAAGTGAAAATAAAGTTGACGCTTAAGTGACATATTTTTTAACAATATACAAATTTTTCCACAAACTAAAGGGATAACCTCCTCTACTCTTGGTAAAGTTATTTCTTCCGGGTTTTGCCGCGGTCGTCTAAATTGACTTGACGTTTCGCTGATCATGCTGTCAGCTTCTTCAGAAGGTTTCTAAAGACTGGTGTTGTCGTCTTTTGCTCCTCATTATATACCTTGACTCTGCTATGGTTGGCTGCACATCCGTCGAGCTCGGTTGACCATGACATTCCAGGTCACTGTTTCTTGGTATCGCTAATCTCCATGTATTACTCAGTCGATACCTCAGTCCTCCCTATTAAAATTATTATTGTTTTTCATGATCTCCAGGGATTCTCTAATTATTTTTGGGTAATATCTTGCAGTTTTGTCTAACACTGTGATGATCTCATAATCAATTTTGTGGTTCTCGTTGGTATGAACATGTTCCGCTATTGCTGACTTGTCTGTATTCCCCAGTCTGGTGTGTCGTTGATGTTTTTTTGATCCTTTTCTGTTGCGGGTGGTGATGCAGCAGCATCGCAGCACTATCCGAAACAGAAAAGATCGTTAATCAAAACACTAGTTCATAGAGCTGAAACAATATATGATGACGAAAGCAGACCAGAGGAATTACAGCAAATTAAGGAAGCTTTAAAGAAAAACGGTTATAAAGAAAAAGACATTGACAGAGTATGCCGCACCCAGAGAACAAAAGTAGAGCAACAACCAACAACGTATGCTTGCCTACCCTATGTCTTAGGAGTGACATATAAACTCAAGAAAACACTGTCGAAAAAGAATATTGGTGTACGATTTCGCACAGTAAAGAAAATACAGCAGGTGCTTCCCTCAAACAAGGATCTGGTTCCTAGACTTTTAACTGAAGGTGTCTACGAGTTAAAATGTACCTGTGGGAAAAGCTACATTGGCGGGAAGAAGTATACAATGTAGGATCAAAGAACATCAACGACACACCAGACTGGGGAATACAGACAAGTCAGCAATAGCGGAACATGTTCATACCAACGAGAACCACAAAATTGATTATGAGAACATCAGAGTGTTAGACAAAACTACAAGATATTACCCAAGAATAATTCCTGGAGATCATGAAAAACAATAATAATTTTAATAGGGAGGACGGGTATCGACTGAGTAATACATGGAGATTAGCGATACCAAGAACCAGTGACCTGGAATGCCATGGTCAACCGAGCTCGACGGATGTGGAGCCAACAATAGCAGAGCCAAGGCATATAACGAGGAGCAAAAGACGACAACACCAGTCTTTAGAAACCTTCTGAAGAAGCTGACAGCATGATCAGCGAACCGTAAAGTCAATTTAGACGACCGCGGCAAAACCCGGAAGAAATAACTTCACCATTGGACAACAGCCGTGAAAGCCTGCATTCTATTATTCCTCTACTCTTGTGACTGGATACGATATACGCAGTTTGACTAGAAATATTGGCATGTACAATTTACGACACATATAGTAGTGAAAGTGTTGTTAATGCGCAAATTCAACTGCCAATTCGGTAGATAATGAATTCAACAAAAAGCCTACATATTTTGTCCTACTGCAAATGATGTCTAATTAATTTTCAGTCGTAATAAGTAACTGCGACCAATTACAAAACTATATACGTTTATTGCGAGATTCTGCTGTAAACAACGACATAATACAATTGTGTCGTTAAATTAAATCCTGTTGCGTAACATCTAAATTGCATTTCATTTTGAAGCCAAATATTTAATATTAATAAGGCCTTACCTTTGCTCGCAATATTATATTCCACTTTAATATAAAAGGCTATTCGCATAAAATTTCTCATGAAATTCAAGAAAACTTGTATCCAGCTTTATTACGTTACTGTGACTTCCTGTGTTCCTGTTCTTTGCATTTTAAACCCGGGTAATATCTGAGGTAGGAAAAGTAAAAGAAATTTTTACACGGGCGATACAGCGAGCGGAAATTTTCTGTTAATATACAAAAAGAGGGTAAATATTTATTTAACAAGAATATTCATTGCTGGGCTTTATGAATATGAAATTTTTATTACATGTATATTTATTGTTTAATTTAGACGATGCCGATGCTATGAATAATTGATGTCTTCTGGGTTATGATTATATTACACTTTTATAAGAAGATTCCTTGTATGTTTTAGCTTTAGAACAGATCTTATTTCATTATCATTCCTGTTAGATAACTCAATACTAATATCAGCGATGACAATCAAATCTAGAACAAGTTGACGTTCTGAAGACTTTTATTTCATTCAGTTGCATTTGTTTTGTTCATTCATACATGCAATATAAATGAACCATAAAAATTGCATGTTATACAACATAAACGAAATTTACGTTATTTTGGCTTGGGGACGGACTCTAGCATTTATGGTAACTACTCATTATTTGTCGTTTTTGACATTTCTGCTGTGCTTTACATATGTTTTATAGGCCGCTTTGTTCTAGAACTAATGGTCTAACAATGCAGTATCGTTACAGTAAAAAAATAGATTTATGACATATGTCAAATGTTGCTCTGAAAGAAATTGTAATATATTCTCTTTGAGTCATACGTAAAGAAACACGAAAGAAGTATTTTTTTACGGTGTCTATATAAGTATAAGATTATAATTTTTAGTGGTTAATGGTGTATAGTTCTGTGCATAAACTGAGTTCTGTCAAGGTTGATATTCAAAATTAAATGCAGTTTTCCGAAATACATTCGAAATACATACAGCAAAAAGCTGCTGGAGAAATTACAAAATAATTTCAAATCACGATTGAATGAACTGGTGAACTAGTTTCATGCTTAACAATAGTTAGCATGAAACATAACACAATAGCATAGTTTTACAATATTTCATCATCGCTAGAATAACAATAATTTCGAGGCCAGTAGAAGAACTATTTTACTTTTAGATAAGATATGACCACTGTATGTTATAAATATTTTTTTATGGTTCATTTCTATAGCTATGCATATACATATGTCATCCCCCATGCGATTTACTGTAAATTAATGTATATAGAATGTTTCTTTAGAGTAGATATTATTTCTCAATGATCCGTGACCTGACAAAAATCTCACCATCTAAATTGGCCTGGTGAAAGTCATTCCCTGGGAGTGAAATACTTATATTAGAAACTTACTTTCAAAACACTTTATTTTCGTATCAGGAAGTGTTTTAATTATTTCTTTTGTTGGTGGATATTTTTTTAATTTGGATAATCTTTGCGTTGGTTGCTTGCTTTATAATCTTTGTTTTAGCATTAAATTATGTCTTCATTCCATTTAATGTTTAAATTAATTGATGTTGCTAACATATCTGTCTGCAGTGTTGTTTACGACCATTTTTTTACAAACTTACCCCTTCTGATCAGAAAGTTACGAGTAAAAAGCATGATCATCTGCGTTTTTAACTAATATCATCTTTAATTTTATGATTAATTACGGTTATATATTATTTTATTGATATGATCTTTAAAATATCTACAATAATGTTTCCTTTAAAATATAATTTTATTTCAAATCAATCTTTCTCGCTAAACAAGTTAGCGTCAGCAGGATCATCTGTGGATTTGTACAGAAAGTATAGATGTAAATTTTATATTAATGATCAAAGTGATCAGAAGAATATTGAAGAATAAATTCGGTATCTCTTTTTGCGATTTTTATAAAAATGCACGGATTTTGTTTTTTTAAAGTTAAAAAAATACTCCTTTATACTCCTTGTACATATAAGGAGATTTAATAAAACCATTGTTCTATCTGGAATCGATGTACAAAACCATGAGACGAGTTTTTACTTTTTAAAAATGATCAATATTAAAAAAAATAAAGTGGGTATTCATTTATAAAACAAACCCTGTACATACAAATACTTCCTATTAGGTTAAAACACTTTTGCAGAAATTATAATGAATTACTTTACCTTCCAAGTTGCTTTACTTGTCTCATAAACAACCATCTTGTCAGATATCCATTATATTTGATTTTTATAAAATGATGTTTGAAAATGTTTTTTTCTTTCGTTTTCTACTTGTGACTAGAAATTTAAACATTATTATTGTTACACATATGAAGTACATGCTATTATTACAGTCAGTTTTAATAAGAGGAAATTGTTTTTTTCGGTATTAATTGGTAGATGACTTCAAAATAAATGTTCAAACAAAATGTTTCAACAAATTATTAATAAAATAATTCCACAAAATTTGATATTTTCCATCATACTAAAATACTGTCATACTTTTATTGAGGTTTTTACTTTTTTCATAGAAAAACATAGACGCATAATTATATAATTTTCTTTGCTTCTACGAAGGACAGCTCGTTAACACTAAGTATTGATTGAATAGAATCCTATTTTACCAGTATAAATCGATTTGATATCTAGTTATGAAGGTCTATGTATATGTAGGATACATATATGTCAGTGCCAGTGTTGTAACCACAATATCAGTCACCTTCTCTTGGTTAAAGGAAGATCTAAGGGCTTGAGTTTTGGAGCAAATTATATCTCTTCTTATTTTTCTTCGTAAAAACATGATGCAGAATTAACCTCTGAAATATTTCAAATTTTTAGGATTCTATAAAGGTATTATTGTTGTAAATAGTATTAAGAAGTTATAAAATTATTGATTTAATAGTATTATTGTATTGTAAAAAGGCTATGAAATTATCGAGATGGATGAGAGAACACAATGAGAAGTAGGTCACATAAGAAAATTTTTAAGAAAATCGACTTTGAAGGTTAAAAACTAAATTTACTAGAAATGAAAGAAAATGAAGAAAAATAACAAATTTGAATCTTCAAATTATGCACTGTTGACATCCTGACAGCGCGCAAGATGCTCAAGAAAATTTGAACAATTATAATTATCAAATAATGTGAATGCGCTAGTGATTATAAGTGCATTCATCAGAAAAACGGATTTTGCATATTATACGCCAATGCATATAATATTTGTCAATGAGTAAAATAAATGACCAAACAAGACTTTCCTGTGTGTCTTGCGCGTTGTCAGGATGTCGACGGCACACAGTATACATTTGAAATTTCGTTTATTTATAGACAATTAATTTTTAATCTTTAATGTTGAAATTGCCTTACATGGCGTACAGCAATGTTTACCTACGTTACTGTACGTGAAAAACAGTGCTCATCAAAAATCGGGGTTCTCAAATAAAAAAAGATCGATGACGTTATAACCTTTTAACAAGTGGCCAAAAAAATTCAAGATCTCTTTCAAGGAATGAAAATTATATACCTTTTGATGTGTACGAGCGAGTTTTCCTAAAAAAATTCGTGACGATTGTATTGATTCTCCATAATCCACTACTTTACGGAAACATTGTATAAGCTCAATAGATGTAGAATTTCAAATGACTATAGTTTTCTTCTACAACTTCTATCGTTTGCTAATTACATATCATTATTTCAATTAAGCTTCTATAAATGAGAGATGTAACGACGTTTTGGCTGGTACATTCCTCCTACTCCATTAGCCATTATAAATATTGTATGACATTAAAGCTTAAGGGCTGTAGAAAACGATTTAACACCCCTTGTATAATCTGGATTCAAAGGGATTCCTAAATATGGTCTTAAAGTTCAAGAACTCTTCATTGAATTCGTTAAGCTCCTCAGGATATAAAATTTATCAGTATTACATCTACATATACGCACAAGTAAGCTCCAGATCTGTTGTAATCTTCTTCGACAAGTAGATAGAGGGCATTATAAATAATTTGCCATTTAATATAGCTTTTTTATCTTGAGAGCTTTCCAAGTTTAGGCAACTGGGGAAGTGACGTCTCAAGTAAGGTACGGCATTTCAGAATGTTGCCGAAGTTTCCTTGGGGTGTATTATTGCCTTAGGCCCTTAGAGGTTTTCCTTCCGCTGATTATTAATTACTCTTTTAAGGAAGGATGCGATGTACGAATAAAAATTGAATTATTAAACAGTGAAGGCGGATGTTAACGAAGCAACGGGTAACGTGAGAGTTCATGCTATAGTCTTCGTTCGACGCGAGCGTAGAAGATATTTTCGGTATATAAACCTGTGCAGATTTTTCTAGTGACCTAGAGAATCGAATCGAATGTTATTTTCGTGAACCTCTATCATCTATGTCAGACTGAAAAAGTGCTCTGCAATTTCTAAATCTTTACTTTATACAGGTGATTCATAAATTGTAATATTTTTTAATAGCGTATAGAACTATTCAAAACAAAAATATTTTTCAAATATAACTCAAAAATAAAAAAGTTACCTGATTAATTTCGAAAACAGTATTTATCTTGTCCTGCCTTCAAATTAAAGAAATTGTAAATTCGGAACACAGTAGAAAAACATATTTAATATTTAGGTATCGCTTTTTTTGTAAATAATTTGTACCTAGTATTTTTTTATCTTAAACGATTTTATATTTGAATTTAACTGTCCAACTTCTTCTTTAAATTTGAGGCAGAAAAATACTGTTTTGGAATTTAATAACGTTTCGTTTTCATAACTTCTTTATCTCTTGAGTTTTTGAAAAATTGTATTTGGAAAGATGCGTGTTTTGAATAGTTCTAATTTAATAGAAATATTAAAACATTAAATTATAATCAGAAATTTAAAAAAAATTACATACATATATATTGCTAACTGCAACTTTTAGACATGCGCGTCTACAAAAATGAAGGGTTATATGATCATAAATAGGACATTTATAATTTGAATAATTTAGGAGTAAAAATAATTTGTATTCACGTGCATATATACAGTGTTTCCTAACACGGCATGTTTCATGACAACACCTTTTTATAGTCAAAAAATGTTTTGTAATAAATGAGCTATTTTATTTTATTATTCGAAAGCCGAAGTTTAGAAAAAAATATGTATAAGGGATGAAAAATGTTTAGATAAAAACAGTCTTTTTAGTGCGTATTTTTATAAGAAATATAATGCTATAACCTAAAAAAACAATTATTATAAAAGGCGACTCTCAATTTAATCTATTGTTAAATAAAGTTAACTATGGGTTAGAAAAATATGGAAAACACCCTTACATGTTCATAAAATCTACCAAATTTCGTTTCAATCCAGTCATGAATAAATAGTATGGTCTATCCAACAATGAATAGTAGTAAAAAAATAGAATGTTCACTTTTGTATTAATTTTTGAACCTCAGTTTGAAGTGTAGTCTTTGGTAATTCATTTAATACGGTTTTTATGGTATTTAATACTCAATCTTAAATCTTTATTTGAGAAGTTTTTTTACACTCCAATTAGTCTAAGATCCGAACTAGAAACGACCTTCACCCATCTGTTTAATGGATGAAAAGCATTTTATATCAAATTTAAAATATTAGAAAATATATCTCGGGTGCGTTGGCTAAAAAATTCCTGGCCAGACTGTGATTAATTAAAAATTGAAAAATGGCTTTTTATTAAATATTGCACTCGTGAGTTTAACGAAAAAATTTAATACCAACCGAAAGTATGAAGCCTATAGAATATACAAACGTTGGGTTGTCTATTTTTTTCCTGGCGTAACTACTGGGTTGGCAGGTATAAACAGGTAAATCGGTACTAGTTATTTTCACCTATTTGTTTAATAAATAAATCTTATATCAAAATAAGCGCTATTTAATTGCGGGTTGTCTGAACATCGGTGATGTACGAAATTGGAATTTTTTTTTTCACGAGGAAGGATAGCGATACATTAGTAAATACTAAACATTATTTTGGAGCAACTGTCATCAGAGTTGAGAAAACAACGATAAATACTTAATATATTAAATATTAATATAATATAATATCATATATGTGGCATTACAATTTATAGCGTGCCTAATGCCAAAAAAGGTATAAAGGTATATATAGGTCCACTGTAGGAACCAAAAAAAGCATCTTAAAAATTGTTTTTGCTTAATCGCTTTGAAATTACTTCAAATGAATATATTCTTACTATAAAAGAAATTGATATCAAAAAGACATATATATTTTTTTCAATAGCCCTTTTTTGGCATTTATTTTTTATTTTATTTTTATACTTCTGAAGTACTACTGAAATGCACAAAGTTTACAGTCAAAAAATTAAAATGAAACCAAACGGTAAGAAACATACTCTAAGGATCTTGTATTACGTACAAAAAATGTATTACAATATTACAACAAAAAATTAAATTATTGAAAGTTCCGATTAATAATTATTAATCTGTATCCGATTCATCAGAAGTGAAAGTTGGATCCTCGAATTCAGTACAATCGTCATCATTTTCTGTCATCTCGACAATGTCTTCTATTTTCAATGGCGTTTGGTAATTATTATTTACTAATGTATCGCTATCCTTCTCTGTTGCATGAATAAATAGTATGCGCGCTCTCTTTCATATGGCGGTCACGTCGCGCGCAGCTTCAATGTTGCGTCCTCGTCTATCGCACGGGATAGTTAGCTCGGACCTCTTTGTCACAAGTTTCCTCTCGCATAAAATTTTCACCTTTCAAAACTCGACAACCGTCATTCAGGCCAGATTTTTTTACAGACAACCCCACATCACCGTGTTCGCAATTAAATAGCGCTTATTTTGATATAAGATTTATTTATTAAACAAATAGGTGAAAATAACTAGTATCGGTTTACCTGTTTTTTACCTGCCAACCCAGTAGTTATGCCAGGAAAAAAATAGGCAACCCAACATTTGTATATTCTATAGGCTTCATACTTTCGGCTGTTATTAAATTTTTTCGTTAAACTCATGAGTGCAATATTTAATAAAAAGTAATTTTTCAATTTTTAATTAATCATAGTCTGGCCAGGAATTTTTTAACCAACCCACCCGAGATATATTTTCTAATATTTTAAATTTGGTATAAAATACATTTTATCCATTAAACAGATAGGTGAATGTCGTTTCTAGTGCGGATCCTCTACTAAATGTTACTGTTGGTAAGTTTTTGATCATCACACATGAAAATGTTGTATGAATTAATATTAATAACACACTGTTCTTGTAGAAAAGCACTTTTTCTTGTGTTTGTCCAAAGTTGCCTAATTGTTTAAAATATCTACCATGTCTCTATATTTTTATGGACACTATATCCTCCTAAAACTTGAATTTAACAATAATTTTAAAAATTATCATGTTTTAAGGATTAGTTAGGAGTAGTTACGGTTTTCTAGAGGGTATATTTAAATTTACAGATTCAGAGTGCCTTCTATCCAATTATGCGTTTTTTTGTATTATCTTTGTATTTGAAAAAATATAGTATCTGTGAAAAAGTTAGACGATTAACAGAGTATATCTTGATTGAAAATCTATTTGATGTTCTTTTGCTATTGTACAGTTAGTTTAACATCAAGTTAATTAATACTTGAAAGCTACTCGTCAGGTTACGGATCATTTGTGTTACGTGAACGAGCAATCGACATTCCATTCTGATTTCTCGAGTGTTATTAACGTAAATTTAACATTCTATTAGACACTCAACACAATATCCACCGAGAAGAACTCCACCATTGTATTCCCGTTGCCAATAGACATAATATCGTATTTCATGAAGGCTATGGAAGCTAAGGACTAACCCATCTGATTAGCATTATCTTATCTCTAATTACTAACTATTATTCACATTAAATAAGATAAGAGGAAAAATATCTAGTGTATGTTAATTATAGACGTCACGTACCATTCGTCTTTCTATCGTAATCAATGTTTAGAGTTAATCGTTTATTGTAATGTGTTAAATAAGAAAGAAACGAACTAAAGATACTTTAACAAAAAGTAAGCGATTACTGAATATATTATTTAGGTAATAAGTAATCGGTACAAAACAGATTAAGTAGGCATTTGTGAGGGAAAGGTTATTTAGTTATTCTCAAAGCGAAACTGGAAATACTCGTTTATGGTTCGTAGATTATAGGATAACTTCTCCCTATAATTTTCATAGAATGAATAAATAATGGTTAATCAATAATATACGTGGCCATCCTCATAACTGGAAGGACATTTTAAGTGAATTCTACTGATATTATCCTGTATGTCGACATTAGCGATCCCCATAAATAAATCCCTCATTTTTATGGAAATGTTGAAGATGGTCAATATTCCACTAAATAGACTTTTTCCTTCTATCCTGGAGTGGGTACTGGAACCTTCAGCGTAGAAACAAAAAACTGGACGTTTTTTGGACGTTTTTTTTCAGGAGAAGATTAAAACTGACGGTTTTAATCTTCTATGCTAACTTAGTTGGCGAAACGCGCGTCGAGAAAAGTATAGTAGTTCGGTGTCTCGTGGAAAACGTCCAGTTTTTTTCCTTCTATAACAAATATTTGTATCGGAAGATCAATTACATGTGAATTGTATCTATCCAACATAAACGTTGATAAAAAGTCATATTGACCTACTTATTGTTAGTAATCAAGTTTGGAAAATGCTGAAGTGTTAAGGTGAAAAATATGCATTGAATCAAAATTTTATTAGGTTCTATTATGATTTGGAAATTAATTCAATATTGATAAGGCTTAGTTTTCACTTGTTTGTGATTAAGTAAAATTAAACAGTAGTCTCACTGTTTCAGTTTCTGGTTGACTAGATGTGACTACCTCACATCTAGTCAACCTGTTTTTCATTTTAATGACTCAAAAAAAGTTCAAAGCTTGCCTACAAAAGGTAAACATATTAAAAAAGTTAACATACTTCTGAAAATCAATTTAGAAAAATCTAGAAAAACTATTTTACCTAACTGACATGTAGTTTAGTTGGTTTTGAAACTGGTGAGGTAAATTTCTACATAAGAAGTGCAAATCATACCTGGATTAAAATGATGATTTAAATTACGATATGTTCTTATCTCAGCGGATGTAATACGTCCAAGGATCTGAGTCCTTGTCAAAGGCACACTTATCCTTGCTAATTTGACACCTCCTACTGGTTACAGCACGTCTCAGACGCCAGGACAATGTGAAACTAAATGTTAATCAAATGTCGTGAACTCTAAAACGTAGTTTCAAGCATAAGAGGGTACGACATATTTCGGAAGTTATTATCATCTATCGCACTGCTTAGACTGATAAATACTTGTAGACAAGGAAGAGATATATTTCTGTGTGTGATCCATAACCAACTTGTATTTTTATGAATTCAGTATTTACATTAATCATAAAAGTTAAGCGATATTCATTTTTGTGAATATACCTTTACAGCCATATATTTGTGGTTTTTGTGTTGAAAAAATTGTTGGTAAAATTTCAGGGTTCCTAAAATTTACTTTCTCCCATACTCTCTAATATGTACATCTACGTCCTATGGAAAAGAATGAGATGCACCAATATCTTCAAGTATTTTTTTAAATGTTGTGTACGATCTATCAAGACGAAGATCTGTAGAGATGAAGTTCTATCGAATTAGACCGAAATGTTAGTGATCTCTCGTTATTTCCTTGTGAGAGTTTTTGAAATAGTATAAAATAATACATTTTATTAATATTTAGGTTAGTGACCAAACTTTATGGATTTCAGTTATTAAATTATTCAGTTGTATAGTTGATTATACATAGGGTAAATGTGGGAGAGATGCCGCAGTGGGAGAGAAGACGCAAGGACCATTTGGAACTACTGTTATAATTTCAATGGCAATTTCGCTTACTTATAGTCAGTTGATGCATAACCGTGCACCGTAAGTCACTTACATGCAAATCGAACGTTTACGTTAATGAATATTTAAAAAACACTGTTCAAGCGTGGCTAAAAATTTTTCAGTGGCTTCAAAAAATATTGGGCAAGCACCAGTGCAGTTTATATTCGCTTGTATTTTTATTTGTGATTAGACGTAGGATCATTAATATTATGTTTAACTACACCGTGATCGCCATGGCATTAAACAGCTATAAGAAATTGAGTGCAGCGTCTCTCCCATCTATTGGGGAGAGACGCTGCAAAATATTGTGGGATAGAAAACGCACTAAGTGGTGCTTACCCACACAATCTACAGGCATGAAACATGCTTTTTGCGTGCCAGATCTTCAGTTAACTAATACAGAAGTTATCGGAGGTCAATCGTCCTCTCCTAAAACCAGTGTAACTGAAGCATTACACAGTTTGGAGGAAGGAGAAAACATGCACTAAATCCGAGATTAAAGCAATCTCAATCAGATACGATAATGCAAAAGTTCCTCCCATAACAATTCAGAACCTGAACCATCAACTTCGACCAGTTGTGACGTTACCTAGCTCAGGAAAATTGGTTCAACAAATATCGCCCATACCTGTACTTTCTAATATTAGAAAACGCAAAAAACAACCGGCAGTTCATTTAACTAACCCAAGTTGTATAAAAGACATAAAATATATAATATAATAATAATTTGTATATACATTGAATAAAATTTTGTCCTTAATACGGACAAAAAGGGCCAAGTTAAATCTGTATCTAAAGGGTTAAAACGAAAGTAAAAGAAACAATCATCCTCATTATCTGAATCTGAAGTAGAAATATCAGCTCATTTAAATTCAAAGTAGCGATATTACTGATATTGAGGAAAATGAATGTGTCTTTGTGGATATTGAGGAAAATGAATGCGAAGTCTCGAACTTTGGAAATATAGGAACTATGTCAAAATTATACTGAATTGAGTATACACGATGCAAACGTTGGTCACATGAAACGTGTAGAGCATTCGAAGTTGCCTGGAACCCATGTGGAAAGTATATATTGAAGAAGGCTCAAGTGAAAAAATAATTTAATCTTAATTCCTATAAGCCATCCTCCCTCTAGATATGCGGCGACTCACCCATAGCATGTAGGAGAGTTGGCCTCCTGTATATGACAACAAAATATTTTTTATTTGCTTATTTCTTGCCATAACCACTTGTGTTATGTTCCGTTTCTTGAATAAATGTTTCTAAAGTATGGGTCTGATTTTAGCTAGTTTTTATTGCATTATTAAGGGGAGTTATTGCACATTCTAAAAAAGTGCGGCGTTTCTCCCACATTTACCCTATGATAAGTTGATTGAGTCGGTCCACAGAAAAACTTTTGCACTAAGTAATATTATATAAGTCACATGTGATCAATTGCAACATTTATGATGTCCGTTACTCATTACACTTGAAATAATCGGTTGACATTTTCGTGACATTTGAAGTAATTACGATTCCATTTTATTGCAGTCATCAATCCTGCATTTCAATTTAGAGTAATGAAGATAAAATGGCGTTTTTAATGGAAATCGATTAAGTGAATAGGAAAAAGTTTTAATCAATAAAGTTATAAATAAACATTGGTACACGTAAATCGAATGATTTTATAAAAATTGCGTGTAAAGCATTTAAAATGGACATTTATTTTTATTCTGACAGTACAGAAGGTATTGAAGCAGGTAGAATTTTAAAATAAGAATTGAAACAGTCATCTGCGGTTGATAATAAATTTATGAAGCTGTGTATTTAAATCGCAAACGTTAAATTTAATTTTTAAGTGACATATGTGTAAATAAAATTTCCAGTGTAATTTGACTTATGGTACCCAAAAGAAGGGATATTTTTAGAATGTTTTTTACATAGCCACAGTAACTTCTAAAATTAAGAGCGTCGAATTAATTTGAAGATATAAATGTGAAATTTTCACTTAGTTTAAGTTTGGCCCTTACGATGATTTTCTAAGTCATGTCGATTTGCTTAGTAAGGAATAATCAGCTATTATGTCTTGAGAAGACCTGATCTATTCCTTATTTTCGTGGTTTCTTAGACTCGAATAGAAGGAAGCCACCGCAAAAACAAAAGGGATTGGTAATGTGTCTCAAGCGCGCGTATGATATCGTTCTTATAGTTTTTTTTTAGAAGTTTTAAAGTCTCTTTTATTCAAGGATAAGGTAAAGTTTTTTAAATAGCGTCTAGATAACTATCTCGTCTAGAATATCTTGGCAAGAGGGGGAAGATCGGTGTTATAAATATAGCTTCACATTAAAGCGGTTGCTATTGTTATTTTTTCGTTGACAAAAGAATTGTTTTTGGGGATATCGGACAAATTAAGAAGCACTAATTTTGCCGACGTTTCGTCGAAATGTACTCAGATTCAGTTCTCAGATAATGTACTTTTCTTCAATGAATATCATTTCACTGAAAGTGAATTGAGCCTAGGCAATTATTCGTTCAATGTGGAGTTACAAGAAACAAATACCACAAAATTATTAGGATATTCAAACAAATCTACCGGCAGGTAAAAAAAATGATCAAACATTTAACTGACATAGACCGTTATATAAAACACTAATTAAGCTCTGGAGAAGACTAAGTAAATAGACGAAACGTCGGCAAAATTAGTGCCACTAATGGTTCTGTGCTAGTGCTGCTACTACTACTACTAGTGCTTCTTCATTTGTCCAACATCCGCAAAACCAATTTATTTGTCAACTTATATTTTACGGACGACTATTATTATTTTTCAGTTTCATTCAGAACTTTGCACATTAAATATTGTTTGCGTAAGTATGTACATATATGTTATATTAGTTTATTTTTTATAATTATTCAAGAAGCTCGTTTTACTTCGGATGTAAAGTTATACTTTCCCAAATCCAAAAACACCGGAATTACTTTCATTCAAAATAAGTACTGTCTGTTCAAAATGAAATTTTGTATATGAGTTTAACAATCTGCTCTGTGTTAGGTTGATTATATGAAATGTTTTTTATGGATCTCAAATTTTTAAATGGAACAGTCTGTATATTGTTACAGAATTTGACTTTACAAAAATCTCAATAACACCCGGTATATTCAATGCACAGGTTAAAATATCCAGCTTGTTTTAAAAATTTCACAGTAGGAGGTTGGTGATATGTTGAATTGATACAATTCTTGTATGTCTCTAACTATTATTCGTTGTAACCAGTAAAGTTATGTGACAAGAGCTAGGGTGATGTTATACAGGATATTAATTAGTTCGACATAAATTAGTTCTAGTTAGAAATAAAACATTTTATTTGAAATTATTCAAAACTAATGGACACTAGATTAGTACTTTTTAGCCAATATGTTTTCTCTTAGCTTTTAATCGGAAATTTCTCCTAAATAATATTATAAATACAAATTAAACACAATGAATATATTGAAATGGAGTTGAGAGCACTAATACTAATCGTATTTAAATATTACTACTCTTTATATCGACCAATTTTTATACCCACTGGCAGGTACTTACCTAAGCTTTTAATTATACTCTCACATTCGTTTCCCATCATTTATCTTATTGTTAGTTACAATAATAATAGCTCATTACATGGTAAATGACCCATTTGTTAAAATTTTTATTTTACAGTTACCTACATACAATAATATGTCGTAGATCCAATTTGTTAAATTAAAGTTAAAAAAGATGCGTTACATCATTTTACGTTTTAAATTTTATCACATAGGTGCATACTTATGTCATCTGAAGGGCTCTTTCATTCACTATCCATCAGATCAAAATGCACCACGTAATAATCTTCAAGTGCTACTACACATATTCAGTACTAACGTATATTTTATTGAACACTTCACACTTATATTTAAACCTGAGCCTTTGGGGCATTTAAATAACGTAAATCAATAAAGAGGCTGTGTGCAACAGAGAGAGCCATCAAATATTCTGTGTTATACCTAAATAAATAAGACGCTGAACTTGTAACAGAACAATAAATAGACGCTGTATAAATACTGCACTAAAACTGATGTTCACTTATTGCTTTTAAGTACAAGTTGTTGCAGATACACTGGCATTATAACAGTTCGTAGGTTACAAATTAAAAGATATACGTGTAATAAGAAAGGTCTATCCAAATTGTAACAAAATCAGTGGATATTTCATTACGTTACTCGTACTTTTCCAAATAATTATTTTTATCAAATCTTAACTAGATGAAGATAAAGTAGGTAATTTATCTTGTCGATTAATTTCAATCAATCGAAATAGTTCGGTTCATTGGTGATGGAAGAACACATTTTTCTTATTTATTGTGTTACATATATGTAGGTTACCTTAGAGTACGTATAACATTTTACTCTACATATTTTTTTCTTTATGGTGCTGTAATCTAATGATATTTGTTTTCTTGGTTTACACTATAAGCTTATTTTGACGAAAATGTAATAATAATTTTAGGTGTAACGGAGGCACTCTAGAATTATAGACATCATTTTTGTAATGTAATAACTAACGTTAGTAACTGCAGTGCATGCGTCTTTTTTGTAGTTTAAAATTATGCTAAGAAATCATAAGTAATATTTCCTCGTAAATTTCAATATGAAAATAAATATATTTTGATAAATAATTTGAGGGTAACTGTTCCTGTAGAAGAGTCTATGTGTGTACCAATTTTTAAATTAAACTTTCAATAATATTAAAGTACCTGCATTTATTTTGTGGACGCAACACGCAACACCACCAAACTCTCATCTATGATCAATAGTGGAGCATACAGAAATTGAAAACACATCAAAATATAGTTTTTGTACTATAGTTTACAATTTTTGAAATGCTCTAAGACAAACTAACCAAGGAAACTAAATAGAGAAACATATGAAGATAAATTAAGGCAATAGATCTTTGTATTAGATAAGCGATCATCAACTGATGTTACTAGACGGGCATTACTGCTTAAAACACTTTTTGTCAGGTCACTGGGCCCTGTAGTTAGTTAAATAAAATTGAAAGGTCCTGTTAGTGTAGTTTTCTTTTTCTGTCAGAAAAATATGACTAAGTAAATCAGTTTTAATTCGACTATTTGTGTCAAGAAACTTGGTAATATAACAAAGAAAATATGGACGATCCAATAGTTTCTAAATAAAGAGCTTTCAAACAGTCTTACGACATCGTAAGGCTTTTTGAATGTGTAACAAACATTAGCATGCATTTCTAAACCAATTTACATACTCTTAACATATAAATATTTAACACTTACAGTTGACCTTGAAGCTGACAAGGAAAATATATGCTTGTTTATAATTCTTGACGTATGCATATGCCGATAGATGGTGTTTAAATACTAACAATGCGTTTATTCTGATTTTTATTTAGACCGTAACGAAAGTGTGCACAGGGAGGAGCTCCACTATTATATACCCTGTACCTCTAGATATGATGATGACTCATTTTGGACAATAAGTAAGCTCTATGGAAATTTTCGAGCATTTTGTATGTTATATTTTGGCATACAGAGCGAAGTTTTCAATTTGATGGGTGCCATTTTAATTAAACGAACCCTAAATAAAAACAAATACCCAGTTTGTTAAATGACGAATAATAAGCATTAAATATATATACATTTGCGGCCAATAACATTTTCAAACTAAACATTTTATTTTGATTTTTTCGATTCGAATTTTCTCACTGTGATACATCTTTTTTTTATCAGAACAAAACATTAATTAGTCCACGATGAATCTTTACTTGAATTTTTTTAAGATACATATTTGTTCTAAATTGTTTATTATAATTAAAATATGATAAATGTAGTATCAAACATTTCTCACATGTAAAATTAAAAGTATATAAAAATAAGCGACTTTCGCTCTTAAGGAAAGTCACTTACATACTTTCCTTATACACATTTTTTCACATCTTATATTATAAATTTAAAAAGTTATTATAAATTTTCTCATCCCTTAAACGTTTTACCAAGTATCCAATCACTTCTTATCCTTTTACTGGTCTTCCTCCCTTCGTTATTGTTCTCTTTGTTCTAAAGAGGCCGGTAAATTAAACTAATTACAAGGTTTCAGTTTCAGTCATTTAATTTGCAGGTTTATAGGTAACATCAAAGTTGAAAAACACAGCTCTCGCTCTTGTAATTCTAATATCTAGAGCATAATATTTTAGAGTATCGTTTTCAATTCAGTAATTTTGTGTTTTTTGGTTTCATTTTAAGCATGTTTATGCGGTTTTGCATGTACAAATCGACTTATACGAATAATGTCACAGTATCTTATTGATGTTGTCTTTCACACAGAAATGTTGTTTCTTATATAATATAAGATTATATTTATTTATAATTATAAGATATAATTAAGAACAGATGATATGTAATAATATTTAATAATAAAATAAATATTTAAAACAATAGAGGTATAGAGGTTTTAGAATTTTTGAAAATTTGATTAATCAAATTTAATCTAATTATTGGGCAATGAAGCATAAGTTTAACATGGCCTCATTAAATTTCAGACAAGTACTTTTAGATCTGAAGTTAGTAGAGTTTTTGTATTTAATATTTATGAAATTAATAGAACTATTATAATTACTACTTTCTCATGAGTTTACTTTTTATTGGATTTTTGTCATTAATTGTGGTAGTATTAATAAACAAATATTTATTATTATTTTAAAAGGAATGTTTTAAATTTTAATGACTAATACCACCAAGTGGTATCAGTAACTAAAAATAATCGTAAGTTAGCCTTTCAAAAGTTCTGAATCTTTTACACATTACAAACATTTAAAGCTTGGAAACAAATGTTGATTGTAACCTAACCTTGAAGATTTTAACTGCAATAATTTTATGAGCGTCTAATGAGTTATATTAACGACTAAATTCATGAAGATATCATTTCCAATGTGGTTCACACAAAATGGTTCTGTGCAAATATCATATTTAGATTAAGAAACTGTGCAATTTTATTTAGCCGGATTCAATCGATACATTACATTTACATAACAATATGTAATAGATGCATTACAGCAAGGGACACACTGAATTCATCTATTAAAAAATCGTCAAATATGATGTATCGCCTTCTGGAAGATTCTTTAAAAAAACAGATATTGAACGACACTTACAAAAAAAGTATTTTCTGGAGGCTATTTTAAGATGAGGGGGAGATAAGACGATTTTCTTCATCTTTACATCTGTCACCTGAAGCATTTCCTTTGTTTATCGGTATTTATTATAGACATCGTTTAACATTCTCTAGGCATCTCGAAAGTACTTCTTACCAGAAATTATTATCTACGTTTCGATCCTGGTATTCTTTTTTATCGAACTGACGGTGTTACGAAGATTTATTTCGTGGTTCTGAAACAACATTAATAAGACTAACTATCACTGAGTATTACATTTTGTTTTTACTGAGTATTACAATCATGTAAAAGATTGAAAATTACCACATTATTTTTTTATATTTCTTTAAATGACTTATTGAAAATATACAAATGAGACAAGCAAAACGTAATGTGGCTGTGAAGAAAAAATGAAGAAATATGACTTAAACAGTTCAATAAAATACAGAGGGTTTTGTGTGATTCGTGTAAAAAAAATATCAGTGTATCTAAGGTAAAAATGTATATAATATATACATAATAGACGCAGAATGAAATAGTAAGGTATAAATAAATAAATCCTATAGAGGTATAGAAAACTTTTGACTTTGAGACAGTAATTTAACAGCTGAATGATTCGGTGTTTAAGAATAGGCCACGCCTTGAGCTCCCAATGATGGGTACATTTAATGATCCACAGTTTCAATTGACAAACGATACAGCATGGCCAGCTAAACAAAAGCATTTAGGGGAAGCGCTTTCCCGTTTAAAGATGTGGAATTTCCAACCCTATATAGAAAATCATAATTATGTAGTAAAGGGCTAATAAATTGCTCAAATGCGAGTTACATCGCTGATTTGTTAACATGTCATGAGTCTTCAAATTACAGAGATTTTTAGGAAAGAATTTAAATAATACGTATTTTTAAAAACATTTAAACGTTCTGCCGCCTTGGAATTGATCAGAAAAAGAACACTGCGCAGAAAATTGTTATTTGTGAACCGCACCCTGTTCTATCCTATTTTTCTTCATGCCTTTCGATGTTTGCGGAATGCAATAGACCGAGAACGTGTCTAACATAAAATTAAAGGCGTTCGTCATTGGTTTCCATCGTATGGCAATTTCTATCGTCCAAAAGCCAATCAAAAATCAAAATTAAATATCTGCAGTGCGTGTACTGACTATAATACTTTTTTTTACGTCTGTACAATTATAATTTTAACATAAATAAAATAATGTAAGTAAATACGTTCCTCAACTAAGAACTATATATATACATATATGTAGACGAATAAAATTTGTTTCAATTCAGTGGCAAAGTTACTATTTCTTACACTCACAACCACACATTTTTTTTATAAAATCGAGAAATAAAAAACGTTAGTTGTTAGTTAATATAAAGGCGTGATATACACGCTGTATATCAAAACGGATTTGCTAAGAAAGTTTTAAATCTAGTTAGTAACATCTTGTATACTATAATATAAACTAGTGTATCAGAGCATTAGTCATAATAAGAAAATTTGCACTTGTAAAGCAGTGTATTGTGGTGATATAACTATAAGCTCAAACAACTTTATGATACCTGTGTACTCAATTATTAAGTGTTGATAGAAAAAAAAGATGTACCCTAGATGTATGGTAATTTTTAAGACATATCACAATGAAATCTCAATGGCACATCAGGATTTGTAACATATGAATGCGAATAATATTATTTTCGACTGTGTACCGAGAGTTCTCAAGCCGAATTTTACCAAAATTTTACTAATTTTTTTATACGTCAGTTCAATTATAATTATTAACATAAATAAAATAATGTATACATTCCTCAACTAAGAACTATATATATTATAAAAGTTTGTTTCCATTCAGTGGCAAAGTTACTTAAATCTGCTAAATTGCGACTACTTCTTATACTCATAATCATACATTGCTGTTGGTATGGTTAGTTCCACATAAAAAGCTTACATATTTTTACAGTAAATATCTAGAGATTTTTGGTTCTTGCATCAGTGTAATTAGATATAATAATAATATAAATTATTCATACATGAAAGACGCATGCATATTGCTTTATTTTCATTTCTTGATATAATGTAAACCGATTTTTTATTATCTGGCATCCTTGTTTTGGGGCCAAATCTGCTGAGCTGCTAACCTATAAGAAACACCCGGTAATATTACATAGTGCCAAGATAGCTCGTGGTTGACATTATAGTAGTATTACTGTAAGTAATGTTATAGTGCCAAAGTTACTTATTGTAAGTCTGCACCTAACAATAAAATATAACTAATAAAAATTAATTTAAATTAAAACTATGCATAAAATTAACATTAGGTTAAATGTGCATTTGCAACAACTTGTTAGCTATTATATTTGTAATCCTATCTTGTACATATTATGTATGTTAAAATTAGATTTTTTTCGAGTCAATCGTTAGATCAAATATGGATATTCCTGAATTATACTAAATGTTGTATATATATCTAAATGTTGTATCCTGGAATCATTTTAAAAGTTGTAAGTGTACAGTGTACACAGATTATCTTAAGCTGACACTATTCAATATCCTTATGCAGTAGTTTTGGCGTAAACATAACATAGCTTAGGTACACAGTTAGCATGTAAATTGGGAATTAGCGCCCGTTCTTACGTGTAGTCAAAAATACGTAGAGCTTTCGTTAACTAAGTAATTAACTTTTATAAATATTAATTTAGACTCCCCTACGTTCATCTTTCTATATTGTAACTAATTTTACTCGATAATTAAGTATATGTGTGCAAATGAGTTTAAACGTAGGAAGAGTGTATTAAAAGGTTTGTAAAGCTCAGGATTTCACTGGAAAGTCATGTTGGTTTACGTTCTCCAACATATAGAACAAGTGATGATCAATGTTTAGAAATTTTCAGAGAAATTGCGTTGAAATGGTTTCACTAAACATAACTACGACAATTGTGACACAAGTCGTTGACGTATGTAGTTCAAATTTGTACTTAGGATTTGGACTAATTGGAAGAAAGCTTTTAGGTATATTTTGGTAGATTCAGATGGCAACAAGAGTTCACAGATATAGTGTTAAGACTATTAATAACATTGCATTGATTTTGTTAACATAGTATGTGCTATTCAAATTACATCAGCTTTTGATAGTCCTTTATATACGCTCTGTATATGCAACAACTATTTACGAAAAACTCATTTGATCACATGAAAAACACATGTCACGTACGTATTATAATATACCTGGAATTAAATCGTGTTGAAACCGTATTTTTTTGTCTTCATGCTTTTGACTCGTCTCTGATCATGCTTCTGTATACTATCCTTCTCTTCCTCACCCTAATCTCTTCATGATTTCTGTTCACTTGTAGCTTAAGGTGGGAGCCTGGTTTAAGAGAGTGTGTGATTTTATTTATATGTATTTATATGAATATTTTTAATTTTTTACTTAGAACGCGAGTTCACTCAACAAGAATTGAAAAAAAATGTCATCTAAAAAAAAAAACCAAAATAAAAATACTTTTTATTGGAACTCAAAGATAAAATTAAATTAAATTAAAAAAGTAATTTATTTGCCAGTTTGTAAAATGATATTTAGAAGTTCTATTTTTTCCAGGCATGTGTATCTTTGTCCAACAAACATAACTACCATGCTTTCGTGTGATGTTTTAGTTGAAATGAAAAAAAAATCCTTCAAGTCGATTTGTCAATTTTTTTCACCGACACAAAGGAAAATGCGATTACTTGAAAATACTTTACAGCAAGAGGAGAAAGTCTGGAATAAAATTCGTTAATAAAATTTCAATATAATAGATAATAATATGATTCGTTAAAAAGATTTCAATTTATTTTTTAATTTATATTTCAAGTATTGAAATATTACCACTTTAGGGTTTTCAAAGTTATGACTGCAAACCCTTCCCTTTTCAAGTTATGATGTCACTTACATATTTTTTTAAGTTGGAGCCTCTATTTTTTAAGCAGGAATTACAAAGTACATTTTTTTCTGAGTATAGCCATATCAGATCTGTTGTGTCTAAATGAAAAGTTATGAAAATAATCATGAGAAAAGAAAAGCACTCTACTATTTTGGAATGTCAAAGGAATGCGAAATTAAATGAATGAAAATTAAATTCAATTTAATTGCAATAATAATTAGCTTTAGTCTAAATTTCTTAAACAAATGACTTCAACATTAAAGGATTAAAATAGATGAGTTAAAGTCACTGACTTTTGTTATACTCATTTGCTGGGGGGGGGGGGGGGGTGGGGGGGGGGGGGGGGGTGGGGTTTTTTTTTGTTTGGGGGGTGTGGTGTTTTTTGTTTTTTTTTTTTTTTTTTTTTTTTTTTTTTTTTTTTTTTTTTGGTTTGTTTTTTTTTTTTTTTTATGTGGGTTTTTTATATACGAGACTTGCCATCCATCTACCGATTGGTAGTGATACCGTCGTCGATTTTTGATTGAATTTAACATATTATCTACTATTTACATCTATTATTTTCTTTATAGTAATATCACACTTGATATACTGTTCACCACTTAACACAGAAACACTTGTTGGCCACATTAGGAGATGACTAAAACTTTAAATTAAATAATTAAGAATTTAAAAGTTTTCATCCCTTGATGATGCCAACATGGTTGGCGAAACGTGCGTTGAGTGCAAATAAGAGTTTCGATTAACATGTGAATTTGTTTCTACGCCGAAACGAAAACGAAATCGAAACGAAAACGGTTCGATTTCTCCACCTGTAGTTTTTTGCTAGTAGTTGACGAAAATATAAAATAAAATCTTCACCCTTAATTCCTTGTCGTTCATGAAAAGATACTATCTAGTACCACTTAATTTTATACTTCTTCACTCTAATTTATTATGTAACAGTTCTTAAATGCTTATTTGTTATTTTGTCTAATTATTGCTTGACTTTTATGAAATAAATTTGAAAATTCAATGGTGCAAATTCAATTGAATTTGTGAATTCAATATTTTAGTTATTATTTGGATAACAGTTTATTTTATCACTCAGTAAATGTATGGTTATACTCAGAAAAAAATATACACAGTGATTGTTTAATCTTGATCATTGCATTTTATTCGTAAACAGTTAAAAGAAATTATAATCTGCGAAAAGTATTTGGTTCCCACTATTTGGGACTAGATTGATATTTTATAAAAAAAAAGAAAACTGCACACTCCACAAATATTTCTGTTTCAAAAACATACTAGTTTTGTAATCAATGCAAACGTTTTCTAATTTGGTTTTTGGACAAAAACACAGTTCTTCGAAGCATCGCGATGCCTGGCGTCGTACAGTTTTCTTTCTTTTATACAAGCTAAGTTCCAGTATCAGTTGGTAGGAACATACAACTTTTTGAGGTTTTCAATCCCCTTTGTATATATTTTTTTGTATTTCTTGCTCGAAAGGTAGTGGTTACGATTAAAAAAGAAAATATGCTGCCAAAAAATAAGTAATGTCATACTTTGAGAAGTTTTGAGGAGAAAATGAGAAATTAAACTGATCTCTCTTGGCGTTTGTTCCGAAAAATAGCCACGATGTTAATTTTTTATTTCAGAATTTTGCTCCTCGCTGCACTCTTGCATTTTTGAACGTTCAGGCTGTACGCGCTGTAACTTCGAAAATATTTTGAATTATAATTACATTCTAAAAAACTATATATTTCTGGACAGTCGACAAATCAGGCTTCCCCCTTATACAATCACGTCGAGTGTACTCTCACATAAAATTGAATTGTCGTTTAATTACGCAGACCCTGAATACGATTTCGGCCGAGAAGAATTCGACTATTGTGTTTCCCCTGCCGATTGACATGCTCACTTATTTCATGAAAGCCAAGGAGGCATCCAGGCACTAGATGTACGTATGTTATATATGTGTATATGTATGTTCAAGATGTAATAAGAGGTGTATGCGAAACGTTTCTCTAGCGACATAAAGGGCACAAGAATTTTGAAGATAATACCGTTTAAAACACTGTTTTGATTCGATGTTTACAGCACGATTCACATATTTTTGCATAATGTATTGTTGTACGGTTTCTTTCAGAAATAAACGTTTCCTACTCTTGACGCTTTTTATTTTTTAACGCTTTGTTGGTTACAGGAAGCAACTGGCTGTAGCAATTGTGATAATAATTTTCAAGAAAATAAATCAATCATGTCTTATTAAAATTTGGTTTACAGGTAAAAATGCTTAGAAATTCTGGAGCCAGCTAAAAATATGTTTGTATAATTATACAGGTATGGAAAAAGTTCACTTTGATATAGTAAATTAACAGCTGAAAGATTCGGTGTGGAGGGGAATAGGCCACGCCTTGAGTCGCCTGTGACAGGTGCATTTAACATTTGACAGATTGAACTGATGAACAATACAACACGAACAGCTAAACAAAAGCATTATGGGGACATTTGCGCAGAAACGTTTTCTCGTTTAAAAACGTATAATTTTCAACCCTTTATATCGTATGTATTATATGTCAAAGAGAAAACTAATCTCAGTACACTCCGAACTTTATTCCCTAATGAAGTTTAAAGGTTAGAACTTCATTTTCTATGAAGTTCACTTGTAACAAGATCTATAATATGTCACTCTAAGTATTTAGTCAATGTGGTTTAGGTGATATTAGGGCCCTTTCCTCAATTATTTTCTCTTTATTTCCAAATTGTGTAAACTAAGTTATTAATTATTCTATTTTAATAAAATAGCTCTTTGAATTTCTAGTTTCTGTTTGCGTTTTTAGTTATTAGTTAACTAGTATCTATCCCTTACAGGGCTTTTGTAATATGTGTAAACATAGGCCGGCAAATAGCTATAAATAGAATAGAACTTAATCATGATCATTGGATATATATTAATTAAAAGAGTAGTAAGACCCGTTTAGCTGAATTTGAATTCATTTCGATTTGAAATGTTTGTTCGGCAACAATCCAAACTTCAAAGGTAAGTGATTAAAATACTTAGGACCGTAATAGTTTATGGTATATCGGCTCTTCATTTAAATTAAAGTTTAAATTATCTTATCTTCTTAATTATCTTAAATTGTCTAGTGTTTGTAATTGTGGACATCACTGAAGAACGAACGTATATATTCATATTATTTTTTTCGTACATCATGTTGAAAATATGTAGTAGCTCGGAACAATTGAATCCCTAATTTTCTAAATATTTCTCTAACGTCCTGTCTAAAATTAACTCTGTTTATTATTAATGTTAGGTGGAGATCAGTTAACAATAGTGTTGTTGCCTATCAAATAAACAATTAACACTTTTGTATAGTCTGTCCATTAATAATAATAATTTTTTAATAATAATAATAAATAAATCAAATCACAGAAATTGACATTCTCCCCTAAGAGTCATTACAACTGTGCAGAGGGAGAATACACATGGAAAAGACGTAGGATACACAATCAAACCCTGTGACAGGTGCCAATTGCCACAGGCGGGATTCGAACCCGCGCGGTTAATAATAGCTCTCGGAGTATTCGCCATCTTCTCACCTGGCGCTTTACCCACTGAGCTATCGCCGCGGCTTTATTGCCACATATTACCTAATTTTAAAATTTGTCATAATGTAAAACAGTGTAGCAATATATCAACCAATCAGATAGTTAACACACAGTGATAACTCGTTTTTATTACTATATCTGTTCGTCGGCCCAAGTATAGAAGCATATCGAAATTTAATAATTTGTGTATATTTTTCTGACTTCGCAAGTAACTGATAGCTCCCCTAATACAAAGCTACATATTAGTCTTTTAATAGTCATCTACTACTTTTAAATAGAAACAAATACAAGTAAATAATTTTTACTTTTGAAATTTATTTCAAAGTTTGACTTTTATAAAATTTTCCAATTACAATTCTATAGTTCTAAGTATTAACGATACAATACAGGCAGTTAAAATATTACAATGCAATTAATTCAAATTAGAATCATACGATTTAGAGCCATAGTTTTTTGTCCGTTTGTAAGGGTCATAAAGTTATGTTTCAAAACAAACTCTTATGAAAGTTTGGTACAGAGCTAAGGTTCTACTTAATTCTTTACTACGCTTATAATAATCAAGATATATGGATTGCCTGTAATTCTCTAATAGGTTTAATGTTAAGGGAATAATAATTATTGTTAGTTCAACATGGTTCGATGAAACTTCATTAGTTGTTTATAAATGTTGGCTCAGTATCAGTCAAGTTAGATTCAGTTCAATTTGTCAACAACTTTACGAGGATTTCTGGATGTGAGCAATTCAGGTAAGTAAAATGTTGATAAAACAGGTCCAACTCAATATTTATTTCTTCGTATTTACCAGTTGTTATAAACTATCAAATACTAGACATAACACAGTAATTAATATTTCCCAATATTTAAAATATTGGGTGTTAGTGAGATCATCTCACAGTTAAAATTTCAAAGTTTTCATCCTAAAAAAAAAACACGCCAGGCTGAAAAAAACAATCAGACCACAGAAATTGACACTCTCTCCCTAGGAAGTTTCGATTATGTCAGTGGGAGAGTACACATGGGAAATACACTGGATATACAACCAAACCCCGTGATAGGTGCCAATTAGCAGGGTACACACACAGAGGTTTATCTGCGGACTTTATCTAGGGCAGTTTAAGTCTGCGCTCTTTCGCGGACTTCGTATGTGACAGACTAAATGTTACCACTCCACTAACTTTAAAGACATGTCCGTAGACAACTCTGGCGTACTTAATCTGTCGCAGACAAAACGGTCTGTTAATGGGTGAAATCTTATGACTTGAAATGGACTTATCTGCAGACATTGCCAAAACTGCAGAATTTGGTCTTGACAAAAGTTTTTAGTGGAAACTTTTACGTTTCTGGTGATATTTTTGTACTATTTTGTTGTGTTGTTCTGGTCATTGTGGAAAATGGTCAGAAGAAATATAAATAAGAAAAAAGTTGCATTGTGTTGCAAAAGTTGCATTCAGTTCCTTTCTGAAGCATCCTCGTAAATTTTGTATTTTTTTTAAAAACCGCACCAGGATATACTTTTTTTACAATACTGAATTAAAGCATCATAACCCCTGTTTTGTAAATTTTTGTTGACGTATTCATTTGATTTGATTTTCCATAAAGCTGGATGACTTTTATAAATGTCTATAAACCCTGTTAAAAATTCTTTCCCTATAAAACGAAAAAATAAATCAATACTTTCAGCCATTGTTTTTGAATTATGTATTTAATTAGACACGCGGATTTCGCCTGTGAGAGAAGACTGGCAATATATGGCATCAACATACTCAACGTGTGGTTTATGTCTTCAGACAAGTCTGTACATGAATAAGACCGGCGCGTGCTCATACACTAACGCACATATTTGTCAAGAGACTTTGACTGTGGCGGGCAATGTCTGTAGATAAACATCTGTGTGTGTGCCCGGCTATTGCCACAGGCGGGGTTCGAAACCTCGCGGATAACAGCTCTCGAAGTAATCGTCGTCTTCCACCTAGCGCTGCTTTATCCACTAACAATGAGTTATCGTCGTGGTATTCATACACATTGATGTATTCCTACAAGATACATGATTTCATTGACACTTACTATATTTTTACATAGGAATGTCGGAGTATCAAACTTTCTCCAGTTTTCAGTATACCAGTGGCGTGGCTATAAGGTGCGCTGCTACCGACAATTTAGCATTAATAATTTTATTTAGTAATGGATGCATTCTTAATTTATCGCCTTGCCGCATCCCTAGCGTTAATACCATCTCAATATTATTTGGCAGCAGCGTTACGAATCCACTAGACGCTAGGTCTCTATCTCCAAGGCCACTGGTTTCCGATCGCGGCACGGAATCGACACGCGCAATACGAAAAAGCGGGACGACCATCGCGCTTCCGTGCAATACGAAAAAGCGAACGCGTATTGTTACTGCTTGCCCCTCCACAATTACGAAAAGGAGTGGGCGAACCTATAGATATGATATGCGGAGTTTAAGAGCGCACGAGAGTGATCGATTAGTTTGTGAATTGTTTTCGTACACAGCTGTTTTATCGCTCACGTTTTATAAATATAAACTCGGGTTTTCGGTTAGAATCTAGTTTGGAATAATGAATTCTATTCAAAACTTATTAAAAACTCCATTCTCTAGCAAGAGGAAAAAAGGCAAATTAAAACTCTAGTTAGGCCCACTCCACAAATTAATTTAAAATTGCCGTAAAGGAAAAAATAAACAATTTAAGAACATTTAATAATGACTTATTTAAAAAACATTTGTTTTCCGTCTGTACACATGAATACTGTTTTAAATTTAGCCATGCTAGGCACTGCAAATATTGCGACAATGCTCGATTCTGCTCATCGACGAGCAGTGGGCACACAATGAAGGGTTTCAAAAAACAGGTATGTTTTAAATATTATTATTAACTGTATTCGTTTTTGTGGAAAATTTGAACTGGCCCTAAGAGGACACGATGAATCGGAAACATCATCCAATACAGGCATTTTCGGGGTTGATTGATTTAGGTGTCGAATTAGACGAGGTTTATGAAGTATCATTTACGAAACGCGGCGGCTTTTAAAGGAACTTCTAATACTATACAAAACGAACTACTTTGTGCATGCTTGAAGTTTTGTCACGATGAAATAACCATTGAAATTAAAAAACACTTTTGTTGCTATAAGTAAGCAGACGAAACTACAGACGTTCTACAATTTTTCAGTTGGCTTTAATATATCGTTACATGGGAGGTGGAAAGCCTGTAGAAAGATTCTGGAGTTTTTTAAACCAGTAGGACATGATGCTGAGTCATTGGCGGAGTGTTTAAAAAGCGAACTAGGACTAGATTATCGTTACTTTTATGTATGGTGCACCCCCAATCTTAGGATAACGCACCGCCACTGCAGTATACTATTAAACTTTGAGATTCACCTGTTGAGTGTCTGCTGAACCGACACAAGATTTCTGTCAACTAAAACATATGTCCCTTAATTTACAACACAAACGCCCCTTAATAATCTCATTCGCACTCGGCAGTATCTCGATTCGAAATCGATTACGCTCCTGCTGCACTTAAATTCCACTACTCTAAATAATTTCGAGGTAAGTTCGTGCGACGCCGGAGTACCCCATTTCAAGACAGATTGCTCGTGCATGGCTGTTGTACGTAATTCAGGCAGAATCCTTTGTTGTCCACGTCCGTTGGAGCTTCTACGCCGTCCGCGTGGAACCACAATCGAAAAGGCTTGACTGTACCTAAAGAGAGAGCAAATAGAAATTAAACTTGTTTTATTCTCATTTTTTTATTAACTAGTACACAGTTCGCATACGTTGTTATACGTTAGTAGATATTAATTAGTATATAGTGTGGCAAATTAAAAACCAGAACACATCTCAGTGGCGATGGCGCCTCGCTTTAAAAAAAATGTTACAAATGAACTCGTATGAGAAATATGGCGCAACTGAAAATGTTTAATTTTTAAAGGTCGATTCTGAAAGTTATATTACAATATAATTAACAAAAAAATATTTAGGTATATACATCACGGTATTTGTATACCGTGTATATACATTACTCATGTACTGTTTAAATGTTCTTGTCATCATGTTATGCATATCTATGTTCTAGTAGAAAGCATATTAACCTTATTGGAAGAGAATGTCAACACGACGATCTTTGTTTCATCTGTAATTATAGCTTAAAAAATAATCGATCAATTTTATGTCTTTAGAAATATTTTCTTGGCATACAATAAACATTGTTTTTTTTTATATTAATTTTGAAGTACTCTTGAAACCAGTTGTTCTTTCCAAATGGCCTTTTAGAGCAACGTCTAACTCAGCACTAAAGTTAATTAATCCGCAAAAAACTGTGAGTGCAAGTTCAAAGGCATGATAAAAATCCACACAATTGATTATAATATTGTATGTAACATGAAGCGACTATTGTGCAGTTCAATGTGTCTTATGGACACGTAGTCCATACGCCGTATTTAGTTGACCTACAATGTTTACTCCTCCAAAAAGCAATGTTTACTTTTCCAAAAAAATTATGTGTACTCTTCCAAAAAGCAAAACAAAACATTTTTTCATACGTTGTGCCAACACTACATGCTTTTAAATTCGCTCGTCTAATTGATTTAAATGTTATTACCATTTTTCTCCAATTATTTTTCACCACTAATTAATAAACATAATTTCTATAAATACCCCGATATAACTTTCTATTAAAACGTCGTTTTTTAAGTACGTAAGATACTATCTGTACAATATTTAAGTCTGGAATAGGTCTTCTAAGTCTTTTTGTTGCAGCTTTGTCTGTCAAATATCGACTACAGAATGGCTCTACTTTGTGTTTAGTTAAACTTTCAACCGAATTCATTTTTATTTACGAGAAAACTGCCCACACGTACAATCTCCACGTCGCGGTGAACCGACAACTGGCTGAATAATGTAGGAAACCATTTGTTAACGCGCAGGCGTGTATATGTAAAACGAAGATGTTGTCCTACGTGCAACTTTCGATACGATAATGTCATGTCTGTCGATTTTTAAGCGGGTGGAATAGTACACTCAGTGATGCTGTTAGTTACGATGTATGATGTCTGTACAAGTATACGGTGATTCACAAATGAACTATATATTTTACTTTATTACAATTGAAATTTAAATATTAAAATGGTGTTTTTTTTGATGATTTTCTGGAGTGTGCGCAAACCAGCAAACTTTAGCATCAGCCGTCACTGGTAATATAGTTTACATTCATAAATAACTTTTATGAATCATGATTTATTATTTAGTGATTTATTAGGACACAAGTCATCAAAAAGACTGCACTTTGATAATAGAAATATGAGGAAAAAAACGGTCGCAAAAATAATTTTTGAAAAATTTCAATACTGGACTGCTCTGATTAAGATAAGTCTTATTGTCACATTTCTACTCCATTATATATTAGAAATACGTCCAATAATTCAAATTTAATCCCATTATAAACTGCGTACTAAGTACCCACTTAAATATCAGCAAAACTTGTACCAATATTCTGAAATTCTTATTGTATAAACGCTAGAGCTGTATAAACGCTAGAGTTATATAAACGTTAATACCCGGTAAATATCTACCCCAAAGCTTCTCAGGGAGCATTAAAATAAACCGAAACGCCATTTCTATTGTTCGCTATATCTAAATTTCCAGTTATTTCTAGAGTTCCAACTAACATCGTTTTGTTTGATGTTCGCTTAAAATTTCGGTTTATTTAAGGCATCAAGAGTTGGTCTAATAAATTTAATAATTTCACGTTTGTTGATCTTTTACTGGAGAAACCGGAAACGGAAGACCGGAATGATATTCTATTGTGGAGGAAAAGGTCTACCTAGATGACGATCAGAAACAGTTATATAACAAGATAATAATTTATTACAGCTTCACAAGATGTTTGATCTTACTTCTTAATCATTTTTGATAACTATTTTGCAGTTATACTATAAATACGAGTATATAAAGAAAAAGTCAAATTTTATTAAAGCATTAAGAAACAACGATTCTAATTCAAAAATAACTTTTTTTTAGGCAACAAAATTAGGAGCAGCGCATAGCTAACAGCAACTTTCATTTAACAGCACTATTATTTTTCAGTTGTTCTTCAGTTCTTCATCATTAACCGTGCTGTTCTGTTCAAATTTAGTATACAGTCATATTATTCGGGTCAGTAGGACCCGAACATTTGCATTCTTTACGGTTTGGATTACAAAACATAAAACGACATTATACTCCTATTTTCACGCTTTATTACAGTAACTGTAAAAACGAAACAGGCAAAATAAAGCATACAAATCAGTTAATATGTGTCATAGTAACCAGTGGTAGTTACACTAAATTTAAAGCACACAAAATTTAAATTTCGCGGGTTAAATAGACCATAAGTGCACCCTCTACCGTCTCGGATACAGAACCACGTCTCACATTTCTAATAGATATAGACCATATACGATCCTAGGTTACGATTCCTACCTTTTCTCTCTAACCTTTGGGTGAAACTTACTTCGTACTGTAGTCGGCGTGAAGGTGACGTCTGCGCTCAAAACTCCTCCGCAGATCCTGTCGACGCTGATCGAAGGGCCGGTCGAGGGCCTGCCGACGTTCGTGGCCATCGGGATGATAAGATAATCTGCCTGGCAAAAGTTTGAACCCCCAGTACTTCCCACCATCGCCTGCACCCTGTTGTTGGAGTTTCCGGAGAGCGTGAAGGATTGACTGCGATTATTCGCTGAAAGGGACGATGTTTAAGGATAATAATTTTATACTGTGGCTTTACCTCTGCAGTAGAGCCCTCCGGGACATATTTTAAGGGCCCGACAAGGTCGACGACTATTAAATGTCCTTCCCAAAGCACTCTCTAACGGTAAAATCGTCGAGCTCTTAGGAAGCAAGAACGAAGTGATGACTCTGATGACGAAGAACGAGGATTTTTAGCGTTTTATATGAGCTTAACGGTTTTATGAATAGAGAGTGTTTTGGGAACGACATACAGCTATGTACATATATAAAGCTATGTACAGCTATGTGCAAAAAAATAGCACTTGAATTAACTCGATGATCACGTATTGACTGCTCTGCTATATGCATTCAAAAGTGTTCTCAAGATATTTGTTTGAGATCCACTGAGTTTCTGAAACTAATAAAGTCCGGAAAATTCTCGTTTCGGTAGGGCAAATCCCTGTTTCTATAAATAAAATCAATATTGACCTGTGTAAAATAATAGCACCAATTCAAACTATGATAGCAGTTCGACGCCGTAACATCTGAACATCTTTCAGCATAGAACAATGAAGTCAAAGGTAAAATAATATAAGCCTATAGTTAATATCTGAATTGAATTTTAATTTAATTTAAATATTAAATGGGTCGTGGAAAACATTGCACGAAAGAAGAACGTTTGTTCATAAACAAATTATTGGCTAATGGAAAAACATACAAATTTATTAAGGAAGCGGTCGGATGTTCTAATAAAATGATCAGTAATGCCAAGAAATTTAAAGAAAAAGAAAAAAAGAGGCCGAAAGAAATCTTTAACTGACGAAAGAAGCATTCTAAGACTAACAAAAAAAATCCTTGTATAACGTCAACTCAAATTAAAAAGGAATTAAATCTCAATGTAGACACATCTACAATAAGAAGAAGGCTCATAGAGAAAAACTGGATGGCCAGAACTCCTAGGAAAGTACTGTTACTCAAGAAGAAACATCTTCGTGACAGAATCAAATTCGCTCGGGAACATTTAAACTGGCCTCTCGCACAATGAGGATATTTGTCGAAAAAATATGTTCACTAAAAATAGTAAGAAAAAAATTCCACTTATCGAAACTAGTAGTTTTTATATTTTTTAATTGTTTGAAGTCATTTGAGTCCTTTTAGTCCAAGAAAAAAATCAGGACACTATAAAATGATGATTTTAAGCCGTTTTAAGTCGTTTCACGGACAAAAAATTGATTTTTCGCACTTTTGGGCATGGCCCACCACTCAAAAAAATCTGAAAATATTTGAGGTAGTAAAAAACAGTTAAAAATATAACATATTAAAAATCTGAGCCTGAAGCTTTTTTTGGTTAAAAGATATGGGATTTTTAAAGTTTGAATAATTTTTTTTAGAGGTCATAATGACCTTGAATGAGCTTAAAATTGTACATAAAATTAATCATATTTTCTGTACTTATGAATTTTTTCAGATTTTTTCGACAGTTAAAAACCGAGAAAAAAAATAAAACGTAAAAAACAGGGTTTTTTCCATACCTAGCTGAGAGGAAAATTTTTTGGACCTAAAATTCGGTTTATCTTTCATAATTAGTCCTAAGAAACACTTTCATCATGCGAAAAAAAAAAAAAAAAAAGGAGGGCATTTCATCATACTTATGGGGGGATACCCTTTTAGAGTATCGCGAGTTATTTATCTAGGACCACTTATTTTTTATTCACTTATTTTTGAAGTTCATTATTAGTTGTTTGCAATTTCTCAAGCTTGCAGAGTACCTTAAAAATTTTGAAATTATAACCATAGCGAATTATGAGGATTAGAAAAAAATAGAGGTAGAAATTGGAACTAATGTCTACTCATGGACTCTTAATCCGATTTCTAAAAACAAAAGACGGAATAATAAATTATAACACGAAAGTTATTTTTTCCATATATACACATCATGGAGTGGGTACTGGAACCTTTGGCGTAGAAACAAAAAACTGGACGTTTTCCACGAAACACCGAACTACTACACTTTTCTCGACGCGCGTTTCGTCAACCAAGTTGGCATCTTCAGGAGAAGATTAAAACTTTTAATTTTTAGAAGAGTTTTAATGTTCTCCTGAAGATGCCATTGGTTGGCGAAACGCGCGTCGAGAAAAGTGTAGTAGTTCGGTGTTTCGTGGAAAACGTCCAGTGTTTTTTTTATATATGTATATACACATGGTGACGAAACGTCACTTCATCCAATAACTTTATGATATATACGATTTTCACCTGAAAATGTGGTCCTATCTCAAAATAATTTGAAACCAGTATAAAGAATGTTTTTTTATAAATTCTGAGTGGGCAAAGTCGAATAGAGACGAAATTTTTATTATAATGTAGATGAAACTGAACTTTTCAACTTCTGTATAGTTTCAATATTTGATAGGAGAATTTATCCACGAGCAACGTGCTTTGTGCTGTCGTTAAAAAACATGTACCGTTTTTGGTAATTCTGTACATCAATTTATAGTTCCATATAGCCAGTATTCTATTATCTTCTCTTTACTATTAGAAATCAATTCTTTTTTTTTTGGTTTATTATCCATTATAGTTTAATTAATCCGTCCTAAAATATTTCATTTTCCTGTATCGTACCGCAAATTTGATATACTAACAATAACTGTCGACAGCCAGAATAATTACGTTAAATGAGGGAAGGATTAGATTTATGTTTTTAGATTAGAGATTGCTTTGGATGAGAAAGACATCTTGTCCGATTTGAAGAGGGGTTCGCGTCTAATTACAAGTTGGATTATTAACTCCGAGCGCAGTTCGAATTGGGTGATTAATTTCGGGAAAATAAATATTTAATCAAGATGCCGTAAACAGACTCGTGTATATTTTAGACGTCCATTGATCAAATTATCAAATTTTCAAGAGAGAATAATAACTGGTAGGACCCTTTTCGGGAGTATTAATTTTGAATTTTATTGTAAGACGGTCAGATCTTATGGTTTAACATATTTTGATTCTCGTTCTTTATTAGTCCGCTTTATTAGTCTTTTCCTTCATTCAAAAAGTAACCTATTCAGCATAATTACAGTCGAATATGCAGTAGAAAGTGAATAAAAACAAATCCTAAAGTTTTCTAGAACTTCCACAAGTCCAGTTCGAAAAAAAAAAGATTTCAAGATTTTTATCAAAGAAACCAATAAGTGGTAGTTTTCTACTGATACAAGAACGGAAATTATTTTCATAGAAATTGTAGGGACTTTTAGTCATGGTGATATCTAATAGTTTTTTCTTGACTGGTTTGGTTCTGTGGGAATTTACATAGATTTGCAAAATTGTAGATTTAACCATTTACAGAATTGACAAGAGAGATCATACAGATTTTTTTGACCCTAAATATGCATCTTGTCACATTCTAAATTCAAATCTATGATTCGCCAGATTTTAATGTTTCTATTGGGGTGGTCCATTATAAACGCCCCATTAGCTTCAACTATTACTTATTTATTTTTACGTCTTTTTGTAAACTTTTTTATTTTGCAGCTAACACATAGCTTTAGGAATTTGTTTGGTACTGAATTTGTTAATACCTACAAATTATCTGAAAAATGGCAAGAATTTGTTTTTTTTTTTTAAATATTCCCTAGTAGTAATTCTCTTCCACTTCTATGTATAGTCCGATGGACACCACGAAATCCTGCTCCAATTGCTCGGCCACCGTATTCGCCTGATTTGACGCCGTGCGACTTCTTCCTTTGGAGGTAGGTAATCAGCAAAGTCTACACGACCACAATAGAAAATATGAATGTTCTTCGACAAGGTTTCGTCCTAGCAGTAGCGGAGCTTCCGCAATATATGATCAATATGCCTATGAAAACCAGTTGAAGTATTGTCTCATGGTGAATGGAAGAAGTACAGAGCAAAAATGCCGAGGTCAAAGAAATGTTTTTGTTAAAATAAAATTTCGTTTTTTGTTACATTTTTCAATTGTTACAAATAACATATTGTTAATGGTATAAACTCAAAGATGGAATGGAATACCGAATTATATTTGAAATTAATTGATGAATATGAAAAGGGGCCGATTTTATGGAACCCAAAATATCCGTGTCATTTTTCGGGAATCAAAAAGTAGATTCATGGGAGTCAATTGCAACAAATTTTAAAAATAACATGTCTGATGCTAGACGAAAAATGAACAATCCGATTGGATTCCTACGCAAGAGTAAAATCAAAGGGAAAGAAAACAATTAGAACGGGAAAAGGTAAATATAAAGAGGAAAATATACATAAATGTTTTAAAATACAAATAAAACATACTGATATTTTGTTTTCTCATATACACACAGTGGTGGATTTACACTAGGGGCAGTCGGGGCTAGTGCCCAGGGCGGCAAATTTTCTAGGGCGGCAAAATTTGGAAAGTGGAAAAAAATTTTTTTTGTGTTATCAAAAGTTCTCAATAGGAATTTTTTATTCTTTTAATTAATCATTTATTATTTAAGAGATAATTCAAGAAATTCAACTCATACATTATTTGTCAAATCGAAATTCGGTAAATCATAATTTTGGCACCTTAAGTAAAAGTTAATCTTCGAAATAATTTAAATAATTCATTTCCTTGAAGATTTGAAATGGTAATATTTGAATTTTTCATTTTCTGAAATCAAAAAATTTAAATATGTTTTTTTTTTGGAGAAATTAAAAACCTTTTTGTTATTTCTGCATTTAAAAAAAAACTTTAATTGATTAATGAATTTCTTGAAAATAATTTGTTGATTATACTTATTAACTTAAATTTAACGAAAATCTTATACTTTTGAATCTAATCAACTTGCAACTGTGCATTCTGCCACCTGCAGTCTGTTTTACAAATATATCTAGGTTCTATCGGTAAAGTCATTTTTACATTTAACTAGTGATGTCAAATACAGTTACTTTTTAGTACTGAGAGTAATCGTTACTTTTATACCGCGTACTCGTTACTTTGTATTCGTTACTGAGTACAGTTACTTATGTATACGACGGTACAAATTACTTTTTTAATGTTACTAGAAGTACAGTTACTTGTAACTTTGTTCGTCTGAGGAATCTTTTCATTAAAAAAAATTGGACTTTATTAACATTAGGAATAATTCTAAAATATAAGATAATATAAAATGTGTATGTCAATTAAAAACATAATATTTCATTTTTCTCCTGCAGAGTGCACTAAAAAAGGTACATAAATAATTAAATTTGCAATTGCAATAATTTTGCAATAATTATTTGCAATATACTAAATATTTTAATTTTTTAAAAATAAGATATCAAATCTATATAACTTTGAGTGTAATTTCAGGGATGGGGCGGCATTTTTTTCCAGTGCCCAAGGGCGGCAGAAATTTAAATCCGGCCCTGTATACACACATTCAGATAGCTACAAGCTAACTGGAGCGGGTATTTGCGCGCAAAAATATTGGTTATTTAAGATTCGAAGAACGAACGTGTGTGCGCGTAAATCATTCGCGCATAGATTTGTGCGCAAAAATGCTAAAATGAATACAGAGTTTCTAAACCAAAATCGGAGTACGAGTATTTGGATGGAGTTTGTCCATGCAGATAGTTTCATCAGTGTTTATACTGTATGTAATTACTGTTAGATCCCTCTTACCTGCACCTGGATCAGGACACTGTGTGTACTGAACGCCGCAGAAGTTGCGCTCTGCTCGGATGCAGATGCCATAGTCCTGGTTCGAGAGCTGAGCACCGACCACAGGGTCGTAATTGAAGGACAGAATCTGACCCGCTACGCCTGTGAAGTACTGAGAGCAACCGTCCTCGGCTAAATGTGAGATGAAACAATAACAGGTTTGTTAGGTTCAATAATAAAAATATGTACAATACTTTAATTTACTTAGATAACACCAGAATAAATGCATTATGTATATATGCGCTACTACCAGTTTGTGCGTGCCAGTGTGTATATACACGGTGGAGACTTTAACTGGAATATATTCGCTAGCGGGGTGGTGAATGATTTTTCAAAAAATTGCCGAGACACGTCAACTTTTAAATGTATTTACCTACATTTTGCAAGTAATGTGACAAATATAGCCCTTCAGAGGTGGCTGAAACCACCCTCGACATGATTTTTTTCAAATGCAACCCTATGGCTTGTGACCCCTCATTGTAAAGCTGGTGGAAAGATGAATCCAACGCACTGATCAAATTTCAATTTTTAGTATGTTTGTAGGGTTGCATACAATTAAAACGTAATTTTATAATATAATTTATTTTTAACGCAACAATTTCGTACTCAAAATGTGTGTTGTTTAGTTTTGGAATGTAAACCTTACTTTTCATATGTCTCCACAAAAAATTCCAAGCAATTTTTTGCCACAACTGATATTTGTTATTTTTTGCTAGTATTTTTACACGGCCGCAAAGAGTAATTTAGTTTGTATGCTGTATTCAGAGTTTGAAACGAAGTGTTATTTCAAATTGGTGAAAATGTCTTATTTAACTGAATCACTAAAAATCGAAATTTTGATGATGATTGGATATGGTGATAGGGCGCGAACTCAATGCGAAGTTGTTCGCTTGTTTCGAGAAACGCATCCTGACTTGCCACCACTAAATCAAGGTACCATTAGTAAAATTGAGGAACAATATCGAGAGATGGGTCATGTCAGGAAAGTACCGAGTAAGAGGCAGGCTGTTGTTGATGACGACACGAAGTTGAATTTGTTGCTTGCTCTAGAAGAAAATCCAATCACTCCAGTCCGTCGACTGGCCCGTGATAGTAATCTTAATCACAAAACAGTTTTAAAAATACACTCAACATCCACATATCCGAACTCCAAATTTCCGAACTCACGATATTTCCGAACTTTTTCTCACGATATTTCCGAACTTGTACTTCCACATAACCGAACTTGTCGCTGATTGGTTGACGACAAAAAACCGCGAAATTTGAAATGAGAAAAAAGTGTAAACACAATAATGGGATTGTTATCAAACATTTTCCAAGGTTCGGGCTATAGGGGCATCTATACTAATTAAGAATCCCTTCGGCTTTTTTGTTTCAGTTGACCAGAAGGGTTGAAATCATGACACCCTTTTTTTGGACCCCCCACTTTGCCAGCTCATAACTTTATCAATTTTGAGTCTTTTTTTTGAGTTAATTTTTTATATTATTTTAAAATATCAATAAAAAAATTATACAAAAATGGATAGTAAAAATATTTTTTGTTTCGTTTGTACAGAGCTTCAAAAACCGCCCGAAATTCATGCCTCTAGACTAGAATACCCCCTTAACCACTCTATGGGACATGACGTTCCCTAGAAACAAGCTCCCTTACATCGGTCATGCACACATTCGAAATGTGAGCTGTCGCTTCTTCTTATTGAAACCACATATTTCGATGATTTATGCGACGGCGACGAACTTCCGGGATGATACATTCACGCAACATGGTCAAATAACGCTCAGAGTTCACGGTGACTCTTACCATTTTCTTCGAAAAAAAAAAAGGCCCTGTAACACCAAATTTCCCAAATCCAGCCCTCACTGTGTAACTCTATCACAATGCAATGACCACTGGTGGAGTTGAGGGTTATTTAGGGGCCAATAATATCATTGTGTGTATTCAATGTTATTCATTGCATTCAAACTGATATTCATTGTGCACATTTTGAAATAAAAATAGTTGTTACATCTTAAAATTTTACTGTGTACCGTACTTTTAAAAACCATCAGGTAACGCTGGCTCACCCTGTATTACATATTTTTCTAAGTGTGAATAATTGTGATTTTTTTATGTTAGTTATACCTAAAAACCTACTAGATGTTGACGTTATAAATAGGGGAGATGTGTTTGTGTACAGTATTGCGGAATTAACCAGACAAAAATCTTGTTAGCGTGTGCTGCATAACAGAATGCGTTAAATCTTGATTATAAGCACTAGGCTGGTAACAAAAAGGTAATTTGTGTAATCATGAAATTATGTTGTACCTTATTTTGTCAGATGGTCTTAAAATTCGCGATAAAAAGTCAATTGCATACATAAAACAACCGCATTTTTTATATTCTTCAAAAAAAATGTTTTTGATACATTTTTGTACCTAAGGTTACACTTGTAAGCCAAAGAACTTTAATATTTCAACACTGGATTATACATTATTCGCAGAAAAACTATATATGGCTTATATAAAAAAAATTAATATGACTGCCCTATAAAAGTATACAAAGGATATAATTATAACAAAGATATTCTTTTCTCACCTTTGTAGGAGGCTGCACATGGAATTTGTAATATTCGAATTTTCCAGTTTCTGTCAAGTGAAGGTCCACTTGTCACCACAGATAGAACAGTTGGTGCGTTAATACCTGACCCTGCATCGACGTATACTAAAAAAAATCCATTAGAACCTGCTTTCAAAGTACCTAAATGAAATACTAGGTGTCCCAGAGAACTTTTATATATTGTGATCGTACGATAAAAATGTTATCTGTTAACAGAACGTACTAAGGATGCGGTTTTCGCCAGTCGATTTAATTTTTCAATAAGTTTTTTTTTTGTTATGTTAAAAACTTATCCTACAGAGTGTTTATGAAATATGGTCAATTTCAACGTAAAAATTCGCCACTACTTTGAATACAACGCCCTGTGTATGTTCACACAAAACAAAATCTGAATTTGTGCGACTTCCAAAAATGAACAGTTAGTTACACTTTACTTTTAAAATGAGTTAGTAATTGAAATTAATAAAGCAAAATTAAAGAATAATGTACCTTCTTCATTAATTTAAATCAAAAAGTCTGTGGAATTGTCATACATATCATTTATGCATGTGTCAAAAGCGTGCATCAATAGTACTCATTGTTTTTATTTGTGTATGTGTTTGGTTTTTCATTTATATATATATATATATATATATATATATATATATATATATATATATATATATATACGTGTTAACAATAATGCGTGTGTTCCTGCCAACTGTATTTTTATGTTGAAATTAATTATACTCAAAAATTTCCGATATGGTACCTAAGTAATACATTTTTAAAGGCGAAAAACGCATCTGTCTAAGTTCGTTCCATCAGAAGATATTTACCACGAAAATACATACGTCAGAATTTTCTGGCTATTAAAAATTCTTTAATAACTTCTGGTTATTAAAAATTAAATTACTGACCTATTTTGAAAGTAAAGTTGAACAAACTACATTTTTGGAACACGGATGAGCGCAGCTTTTGTTTGGTGTTAACATATACAGGGTGTTGTGTTTAAAGTATTGGCGAATTTTACGTTGAGATTGACCATATTTCAAATACCCAAGTCGGACAAGTAACGATATTTTAACACGAGACGAAAAAAAATTTTCTGCGACACACTGTATTATACTTATATAGTTAATATCAAGTTACTATAATTCTTATATTATTAAATACACACAAGGTCGTTAAAAAAATTCTTAGCAACAAAAAATGTCCGTGAAGAATTTGGCGACCTTTTTTGAATCAAAATTCCTGAAGTGGGCCACTTAAAATCGATGTGTTGAATTTTATATTTATTTTTTTAGGGATATTGAAGGTTTATATTTCAAAATTAATATCCTAAAATGTTTTTGCAAAATTTTTATTTAGCAAAAGTTATAAACAAATTACTTTTTTAGGTAAGGTTTTTTTGAAAATGCTATTATTCAGCGAGTATATTATAAAACTTTACGAAATATTAATGGCAGATAAAAGAATAATAGGAGAATACGATAGTGTATTCACTTTATGAAAAAAAAAATATTTATTTATAAAAAATTAATTTTTAATAAACAAAGGTAAATTAAACAATGTTCTCGGCGAGGTAGGATACTTTTTTTTTAGGTTTTATTCCTTTGTCCTTAAGCTAACGATCCTATCAAAAAAAATTTTGTAATCTTCAGAAAAACAAAAGTTATGAATTTTTTATCGTAGTCGTGTAAACGCCGAGCGCGTCTTTGCGACCTGCTCCTCCGCGCCTCGCCCCTTCACGCCTCGCTAGCAAACACATATGCAATACATAATAAAAAGTTGACTTATTTTATCTTATTTTCGTTTTAACAATAAAGCCGATAAATTATTTACATACTTTTAGTACCACAACTTTGGTATGATCGGAAAAAAATTCTAAATTTTTTATATCGAACGGTCTGAAACGATGGTATTGACGGGTTCCTTTTATGGTTGTAGCATTTAAAAAACGTGATTGTAAGTGTTTTTTGTGTTTTTCGTATGCATCCGATGAACAATATTCAAACTCAATTTTTTTGAAAAATTCACGAGCCCATTCATACAGTTTTCGAGATGTTATTATAGTTTCATTTTACGAACTTGCGCGGTAAGCGCTTCTTTTTACACACACACCAATGCCGTCGCAAGCTCCTTTGCCATGAGCAGTAGCAAAAAAGTTCCACTCAGCTTTAATACCAAAGTCTTCTTCGTGGTATAACAAATTCAGCAAATTGAATTTATTTAATAAATATAAAAAACTTGTGACGGCATTGGTGGGTGTGTAAAAATGTGAAAAAGTGTTTTCATAAAGTGAATATACTATCGTATTCTCCTATTATTCTTGTATCTGCCATTAAAATTTCGTAAAGTTTTATAAAATACTCGCTGAATAATCGCATTTTCAAAAAAACCTTACCTAAAAAAGTAATTTGTTTATAATTTTTGCTAAATAAAAAATTTTGCAAAAAACATTTTATGATATTAATTTTGAAATATAAACCTTCAATATCACTAAAAAAAGGAATATAAAATTCAACACACGATTTTAAGTGGCCCACTTCAGGAATTTTGACTCTTTATTAATTTTTGGTTTGTTGGATTTCAGGTCCGGGAATAAGCAACAACAATTTGATTTTTGCCAGTGTTTCGGAGATTTATTTCTCCTACGTCAGTACGTAAGCCGAAATATTTATATATTTTTAAAATTTAATAAACGTCTCGAGGGTAAAAACGAGTAATTGTTCACGTGTAGCCAGTAAACTTTCTGTGGAAAATCTTCTCGACAAGTTAGGAATTATATAATATAAAAGTTCTCGTAAGTTGACTGATCCACGGAATCCTTAAAATAAGAAGCATAGGGCAAAGAGTAATAGATAATAATTTGTATTCACATAAAAAGCCATATAACAGGAAGACGATTCCAGAGTGGAAGAAGGTACGCTGTAGCGATTTTAATTAGCTTTTTTTTGCACACTAAAAAATAAGAGACCATAATTAAAAAATAAAAATTAAAGCACGAAACAGATTAAAATTAGACTCATTAAATATTTACGTAGCATGAACCTGTAGAAATACCTGTATATAGCTATGTAGTCATTTATATATTTTTTTACATACATATATGTATATAGTCTGTGGATATCTACGAGCAGGATAATATAATAATTATTTTTTAGTTAAGTTGTTAACGCTGTCAGTTGTTAGTTTTATACAGTCTACGGTGCTGTCATCATAATGATTTCTTAAAATCCTGCGGATGATGGAAATAAAGCAAAATATACACATATGAATTTTTTTTAATAAGAAAACAATTTCCGTAAGAAATACAAAAAATGCATTTAATTTTTCGGTTGGATCGGTTTAGATACCAATTAATATTTGTAAAATGTAAACAATCTTAAAACATATAGTTATCAAAAAGTGCGATGACTAATATGCTCTGTGATTAAGCTATTTTTCTACAAAAAGTATAAACGTACGGACCTTGTCTATCAATCATATGTCATATCCTATTCATCAATAGATATCCAAAACATATTAGTCTTCTTTATGTTTAGGACCAAATACCGCTGGCTCATAAACGGAAATTGATTTTGATAGAATCTTGAAAGTTCAGTCTCTTTCAACCTCCTTGAGAAGCAGGTCAGTATTGACCAAATTAAAATAAAAAATGTAAAAAAGTAGTATATTTCATGTATTTCCTGTAATTCCATCAAAACAAAAAAATACCATATATAGATATTAGTTTCACACGAAATAATACTTGGAATGAAACTACATAAAAAAAAGATCAATAGTACCTGTCAGATACGTGATCCGTGGATACATTGCATATAGGTGCATTGTACATTTTTGTTGTTTTGGATTTATGCGACCTACATTGCGCACCTGAAACTAATTGAGCACTTACGATGATTTCCCATGTTATTTCCGCATATGGTTGGAACAGGACTGCCTCCAGATACTATAAATTGGTCGTAATTACAAATATGATTTATCGGTTCAGGTCCCATTATGTTTAGCTGATCGAAATCCAACCTAAAAAAGCAATATTATCTGATGATGAAAAGAACAAATCAGAATTTATCGAGCTGTAAATGGGGCGACGATTGGAAGTCAAGACGTTATAAAATAAATTAAATGGATTAGTAAAAAATGCTTACTATAAAATTTGATATACAAAAATTTAATCTGCAGTTCCAACTTAATGTAGGAAAAATGTCAAATAAACATTACTTAAAACAACAATTCACTACCTTAGAATGGTATTTATTTCTATGAATTATTTTAGTTTTAGTGGGGAGGATTATTCTGTAAATGAAAAATACTACGACATATTAATGAAAAATGGTAAAAACTTACTTAGTACAAACTATTTGTACTAAGACATTGGGTATACCGTATCACATGTTTTCAAATGGCAGTCTTAGTTTTAGGGGATCAAACTTTTTCAGGAATTATTTTTTTCCTACAAGGCGAAATAAAAGTTTCCCATTTTTTAAGAAAATCATGGCACACGCTGTATAAACAATGTCTAAAGCTTGTAACGAAGTATATCTTGCTGTCCGAAGTTTTTAACCAAAATGCACGGTTATTAAGTTAATGGGGGTGTACTTTTCCTATTGTGTAGACTGCCTTGATTCTTATAGATGGCGATACCTAGTTTATTGTAGTAGTAAAGTTTTTGCTCCTGAAGGAAAAAACGGTAAAATTTGCGTTTATTTATTGTGAAAAATATATTTTTCATTTTGTAACATTCAATTGTCATTTACTTAAAAATTTTGTTATGTAAGGTGGTAACATTTTTATAAGGTAAAATGGACAATTAGAGGGTCCCTCAAATTTAAAAAAAAGTGGGAGGTTGCAATTTAAAAATAAGTTGATGACGTCATTACTCAAAAACAAATGACATCTGAAAATAGACGTTCCTCAAAAATGTGTGTTTTTATTAAACAAAATCGACCTGTTCGAGGAGTTTTTCCAAAAATTTTTTGTTTCACATTTACTGAATTTATTCCATACTTTAGGCGCACACTGTATATTTATGTATTTTTAGTTTGGGGTATAATACTTCTATTGTATAATAAAAAACCACGTTGTCCAGAAAGTCCACTTTTATTTCTAAGAACCCCCCTGACGATCTACAAACCCGCGTCTTACAGACGGTGGTTCTAACAAGCCAACATTATTTTTTGTTATAAAATAAACATTATGCGCACACATATATGTATATATACATAAAAACATATATTAGAAGGTTACAATTTGTTTAAATTCAGTTGGTATACGATTTGTACATATTTGTATTGTAAAAACTAAGCAGTCGATTTTTTTAAACCATAATGGTGTAGCAAATAAATAAGATCTACTTAAAAGTAATCATGACGAGACGGTACAATATCCTCTTAGATAAGCGGGAGAAAGCTTTTAAAAATCGAGCAGAAATGTTACGCTCCAGGCGGTAATACGCTTTTGAAAATAACATCGCATACAGATTTCAATATTTATTATTCATACCGCTTCTGTAATATTCTCTTTGTGCAGTGTGGAGAGTAATGGAATTTATTATGAATCCTGTTACGTACAAATGCTTTTAATTTAGTTTATTAATAATTTATGTACCTCGTTTGAAATAGTAGGTACGCATTTCACGTGGTGAATATACCAAAAATGTTCACAATATTCATTAATACATACTGGTTTCCATGGTGACAATTTGAAATATTGCTCTGCAGGTGGAGCAGATTGGTTATTTTATATTTCCCATATGTTTATATTTGTTTATACATTTATATCTATATTTATAAATTTTAAATACCTATGTTGGTGGCAAATATTAATTTTATTTTTTTTTGCAAAATGATAACATTGCTTTTGGTGCCTCCAATGCAAAAACTAAAATTTGTGGACTGCTTTATTGTTGTCCATATATGTATATGTGGTCAATTATACGTGTGTTAGTTCAAATTAGTTAATTGTTGAGAAATTATTATAAATAAATAAGCATGAATATTTTGTAAAGACACAAGTCTCATTTTAGGGGGTGATTACTAATTCTAAATAGAAGATTGATATAACAGGCAAACTTCAAACTAGACGAAACAAAAAAAGTACATTTCCTTGAAGATTTCGAAAAGGGCTGGTAAACTATACGTATAAATGTAAGTATACACGTTGTCAATTTGAAAAGGAACAGCATTTAATATTGCCTAAACTAATGACAGTATCAAAATTTGGCGAAACACGTCAATTTACATATCAAGGGGGGCAACTTTTGAGGCATTTGTTGTCGTACTACTTTCAACCCCCTGACCCCTAAGGCAACTACCCCTAAAATTTTAAATGGCAACCCCTATTTCTTTTGCCATTTTTGAGTTTCTTGTACAATTATAGATAAATTCCATTATTTTTTTTTTCAAAATTGAAGTAGGTACTTAACCTCACGAATGTGTGAAATGTATTTATTTTCTAAATTGACATAATGCAACTTTTAAAAGGGGTTACATTCACTGACCCCTCATGTCAGTCACATCCATTCATTTAAAAATATTTGTTGAAAAACTATTTACCAAATTCTTTCGTTTATTTACATTTCACCGCTACAAAACACGAAATAATTTAAATTTTTTGGCCGTCTTCGAACCTCGTGGTGAACTAAATGGTGAAATTTATGTCGAAATTTAGACAGAGCTATTAAGCGTCATAATTCATGAGGTGGAAAATCAAAGAGAAGCCAATAGAAATTTTGCTCTAGATGAAAATTTGCTGCACTTCCAACAGGATGGAGTACCTCCTCATTTGGATAATCATTATTCGGAGCAGTGGATTGGTAGGAGAGGACCCATTGAATGGCCACCTAGGTCACCAGATCTGACACCTCTCGATTTCTTCCTATGGGGTCACTTGAAGTCAGTTGTATTCAAAACTCAACCAGATTCAATTGAACAACTGCAGCAAAGAATTGCAACTGCAGTACAAGAATGTAGGGCTATTTTACCTGAAACTCTTCAACACGTCCGCGAACAGTTTGAATATCGGCTGTACTTGTGCTTAGAAAACAATGGAAACCCATTTTGAACAATTAATAAAGTACTTATAAAGGTAAGAATTTGAGTATTTCATTATCATACTTTTAAAAGTTGCATTATTTCAATTTAGAAATTAAATACATTCCACACATTCATGAGGTTAACTACCTCAATTTTGACAAAAAAGAAATATGGGACTTATCTAGAATTGTACAAGAAACTCAAAAATGGCAAAAGAAATACAGGTTGCCATTTACAATTTAAGGGGTAGGTGCCCTGGGGGTTAGGGGGGTTGAAAGTAATACGACAACAAATGTCTCAAAAGTTGTCGCCCTTGATATGTAAATAGACTTGTTTCGCCAACTTTTGATTCGTCATTAGTTTAGGCAATATTAAATGCTGTTCGTTTTCAAATTGACACCGTGTCCACGTAAAGTACACGTAAAGGGTGTCCCAAAATTTACGCAAGATTTGAATTATATAGAAAACTAAAGTATGATATGACATAAAGTAGTTGTAATTGAAACATAAAGTACATTGATAGGGTTGTGTATGGAATAGCAATAATCGGGCAAATGACCCCGGCTTTGCCGGCACATGTCCATTTTGCATAAATGTGGCTGGATTTGATGTGGCGTTGATGCAGCGCTGAATCTCCTCTTTAATGCATGGGTGGATGTGGACTTGTTGACATAGACCTTTGACTTCAAATAACCCCATAGAAAGAAATCCAATGGTGTGCAATCACATGATCTAGGGGGCCAATTCTGATCACCGAAACGAGAGACTACACGACCAGGAAATGCCTCCAGCCCAAAATCCACAACAAACAGTGACACGTTGTGGATGCATTTGTTTTTCGACAATCACATGTGGGTTCTCTGAACCCCAAACGCTGCAATTTTAACGATTAACGAAGCCATCAAGGCTTCATCAAAATGAGCTTCGTCACTTAGGATGATTTTGCTCGAAAAATCTGCATTCACTTGTTGTTCAATAATCTTGATGTATTCCTTTTTTGTTACTTACCTCTAACTTTCTAATTAAGGAGGGTGTGTGGCAATTACTTGTGCAATATAACTTACATATAACCACTAAATGAACGATTTTAAAATCCAAAGTATGTATCGCTGTACTCAGGATAAAGTGGGGAATAACTTAAGGTTTTTTTGTTAAAAAAGGTGTTATTTGAAAAAAGGGGTTGTAGCTCTACAAATTACGGAGATATAGCCAGTTAAAATAATTCTGGGACGCACGATATATCGCAGAGTAGGTATTTTTTTCCGAAGCTAAACAAATCTAAATGTCAACTTTTCTTTCAGTATATCAACTCTCTCAAATAATAAAACAGCAGATGAGTTGTTGAAATAAATCTGAGATGAAGGATGAAGGTAGTTTAGTGTTATTACGCTTATTAACGAAGGAAAAAGAATATAAAATAATGGTTAATTCAGTGTCAGACAAAACTTTAGATACAGTATCATTAACTTATACTTGAAAATTTTGATTTTATGACGAAATATGAAAATTATATAAATACCGACAGATACCTACACGTAAGTATAAAAAACATTGGCGCCTTCGCCAAATTTTTAAATAATAGAAAAGCATTTTTTTTATGTAATTGTTATAAACATTCTTGGTTTATAATGGAATTCGCAATTTCTCATGAGGGAGAAACTATAACTGAAGAAACGAGAACAGAAATTTTTCTAGTTATTTATAATCTCTTATTACTTTAAACAAATTCTTATACTATATTTTCTTTTTTTCCTTTAATTGGATTTTTTATATACATGAGTTATAACACAAACTTTTTGTGGCTTGCATTATGGGATTTGCAGTCTATCAAAAAAGTCCGAAGGTATATATTTTGTTAGAAAAATCTTGATTCCTGATTGTTTTATTAAATTATGTGTTACTGTTTGACATTCCTAAAAGTTAAAGTTACTACTAATAAAATACTTGTAGTTGAAGCACCTAAAAGTATACATTTTATTTTCTGTAATTTAGTTCATCGGTTAACTTGCAATAAAGTATCGATTTTACTGCTTAGCCTGTTTTTCAAGTTGACGTACCGGGTGGGCAAATTTCGATGTTTTTATAGGGTATCTCGGTAACTGTAAGGGCTATGGAAAAATGAACCCACCTTTCCCGACCTCTTTTTTTCGAGATAAATTCATTGGTGAAAACCAGAATTTGCTATATCTTTTCGTTTTCGAGTTGTAAACGAAAATTGATTTTTTTGAGTTTTCGATTGGTGTCGATAACTCGGTTGTTTGTAAAATTAGAAGAAATCTGTTTGCACGTTCTACAGGCACTTTTTTAAGTAGAATAGGATTTCCTTAACAGATTTTTTATATCTTGTGTAGTTTTCGAGTTATGGCATAAACTTCTATTTTTTTAAATGGAAACCATAGTTGGCTATGATTTAGCTAAAAAAGAGGATTTTTTTCTCTTTACAACGATATATAGTTTGTGGGGTCTATGATGAGTGTTTATGCGGAAACAGTTAAAAACATATGTTTTCTAATAAAGGACAGTATAGTAATTTCAATGATTTTGCACAGTAGGCGCCTGTCATTTTGAAAACAGAACAGTTGGATATTGGGATGTAAATATACAGTTACACATTACTGTTTGATTAATTGTTTATGTTTGGTGTTTGCTTGCATTATAGTTTTAAAGTTTCGATTAAAGAAATTGACAAGGCGCGATGGCGTATCAAAATTACGAAAAGTTTAATATACTAGAGTGTTTTATTCAAAATGGATATAATTCTGAAGCTGCATCGGAAGCATATTTTAATCGCTACCCTGAAAGGAGACAACCTAATATGTCCATCTTTGGTAGACTAAAAGAAAACCTCGTTGAATACGGAGGATTTAATAAACCAAGACCAAAAAATTATCGTATTCAAGATGCTGAGGATGTTGCCATAAATGTTGTTGGTATGGTAGTCGTAAATCCTTCAATTTCAAGTAGGCAAATTGAAGCAGAGTCTGGTATATCGCGACGAAGAGCACTTTCAGTTTTAAAAAAACACAAATTTAGACCTTATACAATAAGGAAACAACAACAGCTCCTTCCAACTGATCCTGAACGCCGATTGGATTTCTGCAATTGGTACCTACAACAAATTGAGCAAGACCAATTATTTTTTAAAAATATCATTTGGACAGATGAAAGTTACGTAAGTAGTGCCGGAATTTTCAACCGACACAACAAACATTATTGGTCTGAAGATAATCCTCATCAGACTGTTGATGTTCAAAATCAAGGACGTTTCGGTTTTAGTATATGGTGTGCCCTATATAATAACCGCATTTTAGCTTACCAACTTTATGATGACAATTTAAATGGTCAACGGTATTACAATATGATAAACTACCACATAGTAGAAGAATTTTTAGACAACTTGCCACTTAACGAAAGACGACATGTATTTTTTCAACAAGACGGGGCACCACCCCATAATACTAATTTAATCTCGGAATTATTAAATACTAATTTTGGGGAGAAATGGATAGGGAACAATGGGCCAGTAAAGTGGCCTCCTCGGTCGCCAGATCTCTCACCGTTAGATTTCTTTTTTTTGGGGAACCATTAAAGACAATTTATACAAAAAGACAAATAATACACTGGTTCAACTGAGAGAAAATCTTATAGACTGTCTGAATTCCGTTTCAAATATTCACATCTATAATGCAACAAAAAGTGTTTCAAAGCGATGTGAACTGTGCATCGCAAACAACGGACGACAATTTGAAAACTTTAGGTAAATAATCATGCTCGTATTTTTTTTTTAATCTGTCTAGTTTTGTTTTTGTAAAATATATTGTATCGTATTTTTTACATACATTATTTGTTACAAATTTGATTGTTAAGTGTGTTAAACTTTCTTGTTATGAATATGTTATAATTAATTATTAATTAGTAACTAATATGTCATAATTAGTTATTTAAGTTTAATATACCATTCATTATATACGACTGTTACTATGTATTTATGTTACTTTTCGCAGGAGTAAATTTCCATAGCAACAGTTATTATTATTAAAACATTGTTGTAACAATGTGTTACTATAGAAACTTACTCTTCCTGCAAAGAAAAAACAAAGTAAGTATACCTATACAAAAAATTAAAATTTTTAACTGTTTCCGCATATACACTCATCATAGACCCCACAAACTATATATCGTTGTAAAGAGAAAAAAATCCTCTTTTTTAGCTAAATCATAGCCAACTATGGTTTCCATTTAAAAAAATAGAAGTTTATGCCATAACTCGAAAACTATACAAGATATAAAAAATCTGTTAAGGAAATCCTATTCTACTTAAAAAAGTGCCTGTAGAACGTGCAAACAGATTTCTTCTAATTTTACAAACAACCGAGTTATCGACACCAATCGAAAACTCAAAAAAATCAATTTTCGTTTACAACTCGAAAACGAAAAGATATAGCAAATTCTGGTTTTCACCAATGAATTTATCTCGAAAAAAGAGGTCGGGAAAGGTGGGTTCATTTTTCCATAGCCCTTACAGTTACCGAGATACCCTATAAAAACATCGAAATTTGCCCACCCGGTACAACGTAACTAGCTCAGATTTTATCCGTTATACTTGAAATCTTAATTGTAGCTTCTCATATAGATTATCTATCGAAGTACACACGATTTTTTCGATTGATAAATAATTAGATTTGCTGTAAACAATATAAGAAGAAAAAAATGAAAAAAAATAATAAAAATCGATGTCAATTTACGAATTTAAAAAAGAAATAATTATAATAAAGAAGTATTTTTTTATGTAATTGTTATAAAAATTCTTGGTTTATAATGGAATTCGCAATTTCTCATGAGGAGAAACAATAACTGAAGAAATGTGAAAAGAAATGTTGCTAGTTATTTACAATCTTTTATTATTTAAAAAAATTCTTATACTATATTTTCTTGTTTTTTTTACTTTAACTGGATTTTTTAGATACTATTGGATCATTGAGTACATGAGTTATAACACAAACTTTTTGTGGCTTGCATTATGGGATTTGCAGTCTTTCAAAAAAGTCCGAAGGTATATATTTTGTTAGAAAAATATCGATTCCTGATGGTTTTATTAAATTATGTGTTACTGTTTGACATTCCTAAAAGTTAATGTTACTACTAATAAAATACTTGTAGTTGAAGCACCTAAAAGTATACATTTTATTTTCTGTAATTTAGTTCACCGGTTAACTTGCAATAAAGTACCAATAAAGTACTATGCATATAGCTACAATACGGGAAAATAATGGAAATGATAGTAAAGTGAATGTCTGTTGTAACAATAGGTGATAGAATTATGGGTATATTCAAAACGATAAAAACTGAGATTTACTGCCTTGGCCATTGAATATCTTGACCCTTGGATGGTAATAGTGGCAGTAAATCTACTGTTTCTGGTGTATGACAGAATTTATGTACGATGTGTATTAAAAATTATGAACTCTGGTTTAAGCTATAAGAGAAAACCTGATAAAGGTGTAACTTATCTTTTTAATATTAGTTTAGTACACATGTTATACACTTATTGCCATAAATATAACCTAGGTTCTAGCGTTTATTTGGCATTCATAACAATATTTTAAGTATAAAATTATAAATATATAAACACATTTAATTATTCAAAATATTTTTTTTCAACAATTTCTTCACAAAACAAAAATTAATTTTTTTTTATTCTGTACAATAATGAACGAGTTTTTATAACGCAAATATGGATTATTGCTAAACAAAACCTTTTTTAACTTAACAACATGAACAAAAAGTGAAAAATCGATCCCCACATTGATTGTTAGCACAAACGACAAATTTAATCATTCCGAGCACTATGAAAGAAAAATCTCTTCTCGCTTAGAAACTATCAGGGTTTCTTTAACATACTTTAAGATTGAAAAGTCGCAGTCAATATCTTTAGTCTGTCCATTATTTGCAAAGTTATGCCAAGTTATGCGAATATCCCTAATTCTGCAATTTTTTACCTCTTCTTCAATCAACAATTTCATCTAGATTTTTTTAGAAAAAATCAATCAATACTACTTAAAGTAATTCATACCAATACATTAATCAATACTACGTAAAGGATACGTTGCAGTTTTCAAAATCGTACTTGAATTTTCTGTACGCTCATTATTTCTCGAGTTTAATGATCTCTCTTAATTATCAACAATAATTAAGTCAACAATGACTTTTTTTGCTTTGAACGGTGATAACTCAACGAAAAATCATCGTACAGGCAACATCAAAACAGGTCAAATTAAAGATAATTTAATTATCTAAAAGACCTTTATGGTCTTTTAAATTTATTGAGGTTCACGCACCTCTTAAAAGACAAGTAAAAATATCGAAAAAATATTTTTCGATGGTTTTCTTATGATTACTCAAAAGCTGCTGACGCTAAAAAATTTAAATACAAAATCCAAAAATTAGAAACTTGGAGCTTTAATTTCCTTTGCCTTCCTTTTCCCTACGACCATTTTTCCCCAAGTTACAACTCTTTGGAAATCTATTTTTCGAATAATAAAATATCGTATCCTAGAAGTGATTTGGAAACTTTTATTACTTGTTTTTGTTAATTACTAAAAAAGTCGTATGAACAGTAACAAATTAATTTTTGTTAAGGGATCTCGTAGTATTTTTAAGTCTAATTTATTTTCTGAAAATTCCTTTTGTTCCTCATTCCCCGTTTCCGAGATAATGGGAGGACTTACACTTTGTACACAGGCTCACCCTGTATAACAATATAACATTTTTTTTCTGTATCCCTTTATGTAAAAAAACGCAAGACCCTTGCACATTAAGTTGCGTGTAAAGAGAATATCGCAATGTCTTTTAATTTAGTTGTACTTAAGGGGTTGTAGCAATTATTTTTCCCGTTTTTTTTTTATATTTTTTTTATGCATAATCTATCTAAGCATGATATTAAAAAAAAAATTGGGGGGGGGAAGCTTTTAAAAAAATGTTTACAGCGTATTTTCCGAACACGTCTCAGCGATCAAGAACATTCGAAAAAGCCACTCTGCTGTTATTGTTACAGTTGTGTTGGTAGTTTTCGTCAGTACAAATGAGTTATATTTTACTTTCTCGAAATATATACAGATGGCGTTATTCAATATTACGGAAGTTAATAGGACGTTACAATAGCCGTATTATTTATTTATATAATTAAATACGTTTTCAATCTTCAAATGCTTTTTTCCCGAAAATGTGTTTTTCAAGTTGACGTACAACGTAACTAGCTCAGATTTTATCCGATATACTTGAAATCTTAATTGTAGCTTCTTATATAGATTATCTATCGAAGAACACACGATTTTTGCGATTGATAAATAATTAGATTTGCTGTAAACAATTTAAGATCGATTTTTTAAGAAAAAAATGAAAAAAATAATAAATATCGATGTCAATTTGCGAATTTAAAAAAAATAAAATAAAAAAGTAGGGTACCTCCAAAGAACAGCCAGTCTCATTACTTAATTTCCCAAATAATGTTTAAGAAAAAAAAGTTTTTGTTTCTAAATGGTGTACAAAGACTACTACAGTGTAGGCCGATTTTCTCCTCCAGAAAAATTTTGTTTCATGTTACCTGGAGCTACGACGCTATTTTGTAATTTTAATGTAAATAACAAAAAATTAATACCCATAGAATCAAGTATCAAAATTTCAATTTAATCCATTACATAGGTATCGAAAAAAAAAATCTCAAAAAAGCTTCATTTTTCAGTGCGTCTAGGTAGTATAACCCCTTAAAGAAAATATTTGCTTACCTGTATTGACAAATATCCGGGTTGGCCTTGAGAACGGTAACCTGACAGGAGCCCGTGCCGTCATAAGAATTCGGGTATCCAATATTTACGAAGTACGTACCGTTCTCCCTCACTGTACTACCGCAGGAAGACAGAACTGGTGAAAAATAAATGATCATTTGTTATTCCTTTTCTGGTTTTAGATGTACGGCTAGAGCTAACCGATTACGTAACTTCAAAGATTTGCGTGGTTCATCTCGCGTTCAAGTATCGTTTAACTGTTTTATTTAGGTATACAAAATAGTCTCAGTGTTGTTTAAACTTTCGCGATTTAGAACGACGTGGTTTATGAATATTTCATGTGGTGATTCCTTGAGGCCTTTAGAGTAAAATCTTCTGGGCTCAAAAATTTATACACTTTATACATAATAATAATAAGTACTATGTATGTATAATGAGATACTATATTAAAACCTGTCATTCGTTAATTTGCTTACAATTATTTTTGTCAAAAGTCTCTTCTTTACTACAAATATTTTTCCTCAAAATATGAATACTTATTAGAGTCAAACTTTCTGAAGTAGGCCACTAAAAATCGACTGGTTGAATTTAATACATTTAATTGAAGATTTCGAAAGGTTTATATCTGAAATTGATTATCCCAAATTTTTTTTGAAAAATTTTAATTTTTGCGAAAGTTATAAACAAATGAATCTTCAGACGTTTTTTTTTAAATATCAATTTCTCAGCGACTAATTGATAAAAATTAACAAAAACTTAATGGCGTATATAGAATTAGTTGCAGAATCGAAAACATATCGCACACATGGAAAAAATTTAATTTATTAATAAATATTTAATTTGGCAATAAACAATTGACGATTTTACCATGTTCTCCTTGTGTTGAAAAATTTTTTTTTTATTATTACATTCCTTAAAATATACACTAATTGATCCTGCAAAAATATTTCAGTGCACTCGATCCGAAAAAAAGGATATGAATTTTTAAAGTTGATGAATATATGCGGGACTGCGGCCGAGGCCGGAGCGCAGCACCGATTAACCGAGCGCTCGTGCCTATTTGTTCGCTTATGTTTTTACTGAAGAATCTTATAAAAGATCTATGCATTTTTTAAATAATTACGCCTGTTGATATATTTATTTGTTTGCGCGCGAATGGGTGCGCTATTATTATAAAAAAATTGATTTCGAATTTTGCAAATTAAACGAATACAAAAAAACACGAAAAAGCGCTAAAGAAACGCTTTAATACAGCTAAAATCATCAGTGGCACACACAAATTTCATTGCTACAAGTCATTCGATTCGAATTGTTTAGAATGTAAGATTTTTCAAGCTACTCTGAATGTACACAGTTGTAAAAATAGTAAAAAATAAATAATCGATGTAAATAAATCAACAAGCGTAATTATTTAAAAAATGCATAGATCTTTTATAAGATTCTTCAGTAAAAACATAAGCGAACAAAACAACAATCACAAGCGAACAATCAACGTTCAAAAATTCATATCTTTTTTCGAATCGAGTGCACTGAAATATTTTTGCAGGATCAATTAGTGTATATTTTAAGGAATCTAATTGTAAAAAAAATGTTTTTGACACAAGGAGAACATGGTAAAATCGTCAATTGTTTATTGCAAAATTAGTTATTTATTAATAAATTAAATGTTTTCCATGTGTGCGATATATCTTTCGATTCTGCAACTAATTCTGTACACGCCATTAAATTTTCGTTAATTTTTATCAATCAAGCGCTGAGAAAATGACGTTTAAAAAAAACTAAATTATGTTGTATTACCTCACAGAAGCTACTATCCAATAGGATTATTGATATTCAAAGTCCGTTAGAAAGTAACATATTTCGTCATATGCAATATTCTCACTCCTCATTTACTGTTTTACAATCTGTTAAGATCAAGGGGTGCAATTTGTATATTAAGATATCTCTGATTGAAGAACAATTCAAGAGTTTTAATCCGGAAAACTTTCGAATTGTTACATTCAATAACACTTTTATATTTTCATTACTGGGAGTTACACCGTTATACCAGCGACGATTATTAAATTCCCTTGCTTTTATCGCTCAGACGAATAAAGCCGCACTGTGATAGGATTAATGACTCATGTTGCAACAAAAGATTTTATCGTGTAGTTAAAATGTTGCCGATAAAAATCAAGTGTAAAGCTGACAGTCAAAAGCATTTACATGACATCTATTTAAATTGTTTTATTATCGCAACCAGTGTTTGTATTATATGCATCATATCATTTGTATTATATACATACACTGTTAAAAATTTCTATGGTAATTTTACAAAAAATGCGTTGGAAGTATTTTGGCAAAGCAGTTTTGTATTTATTAAATCAGGAGTTGAACAAAACATTTTTTACTGTTTTTGTAATGGGAAAATTACAAAACAAAATTCCTTTTTAAAAAACAGATAATAAAATAATGTTAGTAATTTTACATATATGACGAACATTGTAATTTTACAAATCAATTTAGTTGGAAATCGTTTGTAAAATGAGAATGTGTAACGTTGATAATACACATTTTTCAAAGATCATGTGCATTGTACAATTTACAATTTTGTAAACTTTTAATAAAATCATTGTAATATTAGTTACAACATTTGTTTGTGATTTTGCTTAAAGTTCTAATAAATTGAATCGCAAATAATGCTTGTAAATCCAGAACGTTTTTCATTAGCAACTAACAAACTATTTTGTAAAATTACAATACGTGTAGGTATGATTTGTACATAAAATTTGTAAAATTACAACTAATTTTTGTGATTTTCTTTACATGTCTTGAAAAATTACTTGAATTGTATAATAGTTTTGCATTGGTCTACATCTGTTGGTAATTTTACTAAACCATTGTTTTGTAAAAATATTGTAATTTCACAAAAAATTTTAACAGTGTACATAATATGTAAATTGATTGTAAATAGATACACGACTTATACAATTTTTAGGCCTTATTTTGAATCGCTGTTATTCAATTTTATTTTAGATTTTGATATGATTGGCAACAACGGAAAGTTCACTTTAGTTCACAATATGATGAACAGTTGAACGTTGAACGATGTACAACGTCAAACATTTTTGACGTCCTACAATGAAAAATTTAAGGATTTCGAAATTAATGTTGTCAACTTATGTACTTGATTGATTTTTCTGTTTTGTAGTTCTTTAGTGTCGTGTTCTACAATGTTGCTCCCGTTGTTCCTCAAAAACTATGGTATTTTTAGTCACCTTGTTTTTATCTCATTGTATATTTTAACATGGGCAAATTCCTGTTAATTTTTTCATTTGTATTGGTTAAGCTGGTAAGAAATTGTTCCAGTCTTCTATTCTGGTATTAATAGTATTAATAGTTCGCTGTCTATCATATACTTTTTTATTATTGTCTAAATTATTTCAGGGGCACAATTTGGAAGGAAATGACCTCTTCATTGCCCCTAAGCACTTCAAATTTTACTAATTGTTCTTTGAATTACAACGGCTACATTATAGGAATCTGCATAAACACAATGTTCTACACGACACAACTTTTGACAGTCCAGTTAAACAAGACGTACTTATTTACCTACATTCATAAAATCGTATTGTTATTCAAAAATAAATGGTAAATAATTTTTTATTGGTTTAAAAAAATATGTTTTTGACAGAAGGAATAATCGACACATGTACATTGTAGTGATACAAAATATAAAGTCAAGTATCAAATATCAGAAAAGTGAATCAAGTTATACTGTTACACAATGATCGTCCAGTTATGTATCTTTGTTACTTAATTGCTTATGTTATTGTTAATATATTACGTGCCGAATGTCCTGATTTTTTAAAGTTTTCAGTCTGATTATTTTCAATGTTATCGGTGTTGAAAAAAATTTAATCAGGTGAACTCCGACATAAAATTTCATGCTTTTTTAGAAAATATCAGTAGATTATTTCAAAAGTTGATTTTAAAAGAGCTATAAATAAATTTACGATTTATTTGACAAACAAAAATTATACCTGAAATTCTTTATGAAACAGGTGGTAATCACTGGATTCTGTAGAAGAAAAAATCGCTTCCTCAAGACCTAAAGACCTCGAGAGACTAAATTTTAAAAAATGGCTTTATTTTATTCTTAAAATCGTTGGTTAAACAAAATAGCGACCTAAGCAAAAATATATTTGTATAAAATTCATAATTGTTTTTCTCAAGAACTACAAACCTTGGTAAAAAAGAATAAAAATGTCTCAGAAACAATCGAGAAATACTCTCAATTTTTTCAGATATTTTAAATGACGTTTTTGGAAAGATTTCATGATTTTTGGAATAATCAAATCGTCCTTAAAAAATCCTAAAAAAAATTGAGTCTTGAAGACATTTTTGTTCTTGAGAAATTTGTACAAAAATGTATTTTTTTTATCATATACATATATACGCAATAATGTTTACCTGATTCATAAAGAAATCAATGTCTATTATTTTATTGTCGAATAAATCGTCATTTTGTCTAAAAATATTTGTATGCTTTTTTAAAATCAATTTTTGAAAAAATTCTAAGGCCATATTCTAAAAAAGCATGAAGTTTTACGTCGGAATTGACCTGATTGATTTTTTTCAGCGCTTATAACATTGAAAGTAAGCGGGCTGAAAACTCTTTAAAAAAATCAGGACATTTGTGACTTAATGGGTTAAGGGACAACGTTCAATGTTTCTGTAAAACTAGCAAGAGTGAGCTCTTTTCGATGTTCAAAATTAATTTAAAAAAATAGGAAACCATTGTGCTTTACTTTAATTTAGATTTTTGTCTTAACATTCTACGCTGGACATTACTTCACAGAACTTTACAGCAACATGAATGTTTTTATTCACTAAAGCCGTTACGAAATCTCTTTTGCCACCTCAAGCAAGAAGGCCTAACTCTGTTAATCAACTTAAAAATTTAATTTCGGTCCAACCCCGACGCAGTGGAGTAATTCGACATTCCTCTGTGAATCACCGAATTACCATGATTATCGTCGTTTCAGCGTTGCCAGCGGTTGCAGACCGCACTCCAGAAGAAAACCTCCTCCGAACGTTGTTACGTAATTACATTGCAAATTCATGAATGTAAAAGTGTTAGATACCGTTTAAAAATTTGTAAATATGATATAGTACAGTGCGATAACGCGAACAAAATAAATCCAAGGTTCGAAGTATCGGTGTGTTCACACTATCGAAGGTATAAAAGTACACATAACTATACACACATGACTTAGGTAACTGACAGTTTATTTCTAATTTATGAAGGCGAATTTACAGTTTTATCAAATAAGTAATACGTTATATGTATACATAAGCTAAATATGTGCTGGTAAGTAATTATATAGTACATATATAATAAGAAATTCTGCAGACTTTATCTTGCACTGTTTTATTAATCTTAGGACATTCGCAACTTTTTCACAGATTATTTGTTTTTTATCCTTACTAGAACACATAGTAGATTTTGCAACATAATATTTTTTGTGCGATAACCTCATATCGTTATGAGAATAATTTTTGCTTTTTCATGTAAAGTTTAACTTTTCGTTGTTTTTTTCTTTTTAACTTTTTCTGTTTAACTTTTTTGTTGTTTTAGGTCACTTTAATTTATTGGAAAATCACTTCAACTAAGTTAATACCATAAAAGTACTATTAACAAGTGGAAATAGACAAGTCTAAACACGCACTAAATGAATGTTGCGTATGTTCAAATTGCAAATCACTTTGGCATGTTCACAAAACCTTTTTACGTTATAAGGTGGTCAATATACATATTTTCATGTTCACATTACTGAGTGGTTTATATCAGTGAGTGTTCATGGTATCGTTCCTGTACATGAAGGCGTCTGATAACTTTGCACCATTGAAATTTCTACCAATATCTATAGATATCTAGTTGACAGATGAGATAAAACATAAAAGCGGAATAATGCGTTGTTAGTGCTGTTAACTGAAAAATAAATTACTTGTTCTATTGTCTGTCCAATGGACGTGTACTCGTATATTTAAATTTTGAAGAGGCTTATGAAGGAAATTTATGTATGCGGAGTGGAGAAGAATCCGCATGCTATGTTGTATCTGTATGATCGTCTGACTTTATTATACGTATGTATAATGGCAGGTGATTAATCATTCTTTTTTCTGTATTGCGAATTAGAGAGAGACAAAGAAATGTGTTCAGTTCCCTACTTCCATTATGTATATTTTTTGAGGAGTCATGTCGCTTTACATGGTTCATATTTCATCGTTGTCTTTTATTTAATTGAATTTATTTTTTGTGATCATTAATTTCTTTCTGATGCATCATAATCCTAAAAATTTCAAGCTTTGGAGACCAATGTAGTAAGGGTGCAAGTTATGTATCCTGTTTCATTTTGCACATTGTGAGGTTTCAAATTACTAGACAAATTGTTCTCAATTTATTAATTTTGTAACTGTACTAAATGTAAACAGCATTAATGTAGAAACTATTACTAACAAAAAATGTGGAATTGAGCCCTTGCAACAAAACATTGACGGCATTTTGGAATATCTAGGCAGTAATATTACATCATTTCCTATGATATATTTTTAAAAAATTTCTTAGTGGAATATGCGAAGAGTAACTAATGGAATGTTAAAGATTGGGACATCTGTGTAAATAATAGAAGGTGCAGTAATTTGTTACGTAGAATCTGAAGCTGGCCTCAGAGTGAATCCAAATCGTCAGGATTTTGAGATGTTTGGGGTTAAATGACTAAAAAATGGCTTCCATGGCTATATTTGAAGACATATAGAGTGAATACAAAATTTTTAGCACATTTCTGATATTTGTATAGTGTAGTAGAAAGTCGTCTCAAAAAAATAAAATTTGAAACGACTTCCGCCATATTGGATTCGTCATCTTGAATTAAGAATATCTGACAGTGGATTCAGCGACCCCAAAAACTCTTGCATACCATATTTTATCAAAATCGGATGATTACAAGAATGTTAAATTCTTTGATATTTATTCAGCAACCCAGGTATTCAAATCTTTAAAAGACCATAACTCCAGTAAAAAAAATCGTAAATGGGCAATCAATTAACTCATTTTGAAAAGGAGGAGTACCGTCCATCGTGCAATACGACTCAATTAGCAGAAATGAACATTTTGTTAAATGTACAATACATGACCTCAAAAACAGCAAAATTTTTTTGAACCTCAAATATCTCAAAATCCTGACGGGTAAATTCTGAAATTCGAATTAATACGTAGGAAATGCTTCCAAGTTGTCAATCAGCTTTTATGACCTCCCAATTTGCAAAACTTAGTTATGATCCATGCATATGAGCTTTTTTTATTTATTTATTTTTTCATTTAGACGCATATATACTTAATACTGTAGTTATGTTATTTATTTCTTTCCGTTAAAAAAATATGACGAGGGCGCCAGTGATACACTTTATTAAACATGGCGAATGCGCCAATAATAAATTTGCACCAACTTTTTTAAGAATGTACCATTGACCATTCTTAATTAAATTTACTATTGGAATTAAATTTATTCTCTGAGTCTTGGTCATCTTAAAAAATATATCATTGCACCTGCACCATTTTAAATTGTTATAAATTTACCATTGGCTCCTCTGTCAATCATAACAACATTTACCATTGGCGCCACTATCATTTTTTATGAAAATTACACAGGCCCACAAAATAAAAAAAAAACTGCGATTCCGTCAAGTGTAACACCATAATTCCATGTATTTTTTGTCACTGAAACCGAATCTCAAGATCCAGCACTTCTTGAGATTTCAACGCATGCTAAAATCGGAAAACACCTTATAATAGCCATACAGTTGTAGAATTCACTATGGAACGTAAGAATTTTGAGCTCAAATGATAAGATAGATGATATATCAATATCTCTCTATAACATTTTTTTGTTAATGCTATAATAAAAAAACTAAATATGAGTAATTTCTGTGAGCAAAGAACCAATTATTAAATAACCAATTTTCTAGCTTCGCGATATTTTTCACAATAACCACGTCACCCGAAGGACTCTTAATAGTAGTAAACCAGAATCTAGTAATCATGACCTGGGAGACTGTTGACAACAGACAGGAGAAGCCTAATTACGACATAACCCAGAGGACAACAGTGGACGCCTAATGTTGGATTTGGTAAACGATGATCGTAATCATAATCTTTCGTGTTTCCTCGCCGTTTTATCTTCACATAATCTGTGAAGCGAGTTTTGCTTTCGCTTCTTCTGACTTTCTCTCTTGAAGCCCCAACAGAAGTCTGCCATTATATTTACATGTATAATCATCTACCTTGATATCGTCGTTCCATTACCTCGATATCTAAATTTGGCCTGCCAGAAGAACAATTAAATAATATCATCGCGGAGCCATTAGTAGAACAATCTAAAGTCCTCCGCCCTCCTCTTCATATAAAACTTGGTTTAATGAAACAATGCGTTAAAGCATTGGATCAGGAGGGTGAATGCTTTATGTACTTGAAAACTAAATTTTCAGAAATATCTGACGCTAAATTGAGAGAAGGAATATTTGACGGTCCCCAAATCCGTGCGATGTTTGAAAAATGAAGTATTCGGGGCTACAATGAATAATAAAGAAAAGTCAGCGTGGCTTAACTTCAGGAGGGTGGTTGAAAACTTTCTGGGTAATCACAAGGCGAGAATTACAGGGAACTAGTTGCTGACTTGCTTAAGAATTACCATCGTTTGGGTTGCTTGATGAATTACAAGCTATAGTTTCTCCATTCGCATTTAGATTACTTTCCAGAAAATCTTGGAGATTACACCTAAGAGTAAGGAGAAACATTTCATCAAGATATCAAGGTAATGGAACGACGATATCAAGGTAGATGAACATAAATATGATGGCAGACTTCTGTTAGGAATTCAAGAGAGAAAGTCTAGTGAATTCTACAAAGGCTATTCTAGCATTTACGAGAAGTGGATAATCAATTTTAAGCCTTTAATGCCTGTTCTATTGGTTGGCTGTGACTAGGCTGTAGGGTGGTGGGGAGGGCAGTAGGGGGGTGGGGGTGTGTCCGTTTAGGGTAAAATCGATTGAATTTTGTTTGTGGGTGCCCAAGGTATTTAAATCATAATTTTTTTTATTTTCCTAACGTACGTAATTAAGTTCAGATTAGGTTTCAGTGGCAAAAAACACTGTGACACAGAGAAATATGGTGTCACACTTGATGCCAACTTTTTTTATTTTGTGGGTCTGTTATTAGTGGAGTCTTCATTGTTTTCTAATACGACCAGAAATAACGACTATTATTAGGGTGAACCAAAAGTTTTTTCCGATTTTCTATGTCTTTTTTGCTTAATTGTTTTTCTACTAAATAAAAATGTTTTATATCCATGTGTTATATGTTATTCTAAAGCTTGAACTGCTCTATTATAAAATATATTCAAATTTTTAATTGTTCTTTTACTTCGTTTTTTTAACTTTTAGAAGAATCATCGAAAAAGCTGAAGTTCGTGTCCTTTTACGTCATTGCTGGAAACAAGGCTTCAACGCAACTGTAGCAGCAAAGAAGCTATGCGACGCTGAAGGTGACAATGTGGTCTCGGATCGAAGGAACTGCGCGAAATTCGTTCAAAAAATTCGACGACGGCGACACTGATCTCAAAAACAAGACATGCCTACGACTGTGGATTTTGAAGCAATTCGTGAGGCAATTGAAACAAATCCCTCAACTGGCACTCGTAGATTGTCCGCCGAACTCGATATTCCTCAAACATACTGATGTGTGAACTACGTGTGTGAACTACGAGTGCTAGTTGAGGGATTTGTTTCAATTTTCACGAATTGCTTCAGATTCCACAGTCGTAGGTCGGCCTGAGCGTGTCTTGTTTTTGAGATCAGTGTCGCCCTCGTCGAATTTTTTTGTTTTCAGTCGAACTTTGCTCTATCATATATATTGTGATAGAGCAGTTCAAGAGCTTTAGAATAATATATAACACATGTATATAAAACATTTTTATTTGGTAGAAAAACAATTAAACAAAAAGACATAGAAAATCGGAAAAAACTTTTGGTTCACGCTAATAAAATCTCAGGACCACATATCTACCATATTCAGGATGGTAGATATGATATGGCGACCATTTTGAAGCAAATTTCGAAATCCTGAATTTTGAAATTCTGACATCGGGATCGTGATTAGCGACCCCGAAAACCCCTGGTTTACAAAGTTTGAGACAAAATAATCGAAAAATTTGAAATTTGATTCGGGATGGTGGCCATATTGGATCCGCCATCTTGAATTTTGATATTCTGACATCAGGATCGTGATCAGTGACTCCAAAAACCCCCAAAGTACTAATTATTTTTCAAAAATTCTTATTTTGCGTCAAAAATCCCGCAACTAGTAAAAAACAAGAAATATCACCCTTTGAATTTTGCCATATCTAGTTATTCTAACCTCAAAAATGGGAAAATTAAATTGTTCTCATTGCGTTTAAAGGACGATAACATAGCTGAAATTGCGGTTAAAAAAAACGATCTTGAAAAAATTGCATTTTTTAAGAGTTTTTGTTAATAAAAGGTTACATCAATTTTTTTACACATTTTAACGATTCCATTCGAAAGAGCGACCTCGAAAACGTAGGAATACATGGTTTTAGTTATTTTTTCTTTATTTTTTCTATCAGTAATATGTGCCTCTAAGTTTATGTCTCTTGACAGTGCACTTGGGCGTTAACGGGTTAATTATTTCATTTATCTCCACATTTAGCGTTTTCACGGGTGTTACAGATTTGGTGCGTCGACTTGGCAACATCGTCCCATTGTACTTACATATGCAGCAGGTCCCGTAGCCGCCGGCACACGGACCACTCGCCATTCCGCCCCTCCTGGAACATTCCGATGCGGTGAGGCAGGTGCCGTTGTCTCCCGCGGCTCCCATACATTCCCGGTTGCTGAACTGGATGTAGGTAAATAACGAGAGGACTGGAAAAGGGAAGGTGCGTTAGAAATTTAACCGACGCATAAACTCGATGGAATACGCGAGACGACGGCCGGAGACCGGAGGTTATGAATTCGTGAGGTCCCGCCTAAATAAGTTATTATATTGACGCGAGAATTCGTTGTTTTTTTCTCACTTGTCTTTTTTCACCTCAAGTGGACCCACTATTTCCCACTTGATCATGAAATTCAAGTACAACTATTTTATTGTGTAAGTATTCACTACCAATAATTAGACTCTGGAACAGTTTTTCAAAATTTTCATTTTAACAACAATTTTTTTTTTTTATAATGAAAATTTCGAGGACTTTAATTAAAAAATAGATTCCGAAACAACCGACAGAGATGAATGAATGAAATTTTCAGGAATTATTGTTAAATATCTATATTTTGTTAAAATACTCAAAACTAATAATTATTTATTTATTATCATATTGTTAATTAACTTTTTAAATAAACAATTGAAAATTTCAATGACATCTCCCTCAAATATTGATTTTTTTTCATTGGTTACATGCATTATACATTTAAGTTTGATATCCTAAAAGAAAATTTCACTGCTCGCTATTAATTTAAACAATATAAATTTATTTATCACCGCGCGGCGAGCTCTGCCGGTACAGCGCGCTGCCGGGAGACCTGGACTTCACTTTAACTCCGGTCAGTCGTAATTAACAATTTTTCAAAATTGTTTTAAAATTTAACAATTGTAAAAAAAATTGTAATATTTAACAATTGTAAAAAAATTGTAATATTTAACAATTATAAATAATGTAATTATAAATAATGTAAATAGTGAACAAATAGATAAAATAACTTCTTATTCTTATTACTAAACTAAGACAGAGACAACTAACAAATAATTAAATATAAATTTTACAGCAACGCGTTATTTTATTTACTTTTTAAAAACTTTCTTAGTGATAACTTTTTCATCGTGTGAAACAAGCTTACACTGCAGTGATACACCATCTAAAGGTTTGTAATAGTGAAACTGGCGATTATTTTTTATTGTAACAGATTTTTCAAAACGTTGCCTGCACTTTTGTTGATGAGAGTCATGATCTTCTTGAGAACAAAAACCAAAATTATTTTTTTAAAAGAACTTTTGGCCCAATCGAATAACGAAAGTGCTGTCGTTATATGCTTATCATTGTCACGTTGAAGGCTAGCACAATAAGCCTGTTTTTTTACACTTCCTCCTAAGCCATCACACGCTCCTTTGCCATGGGATGTGGCGAAGAAGTTCCATTCCGCTTCAACAGCAAAATCGTTCTTGTCATTGATTAGGTTGGCAAAAATACATTTATTTTTTTATTCTGAAGACGTTTCGTCCGAAAAATATGAGATTTTTTTAATGTTATTAGCACCAAATTTATTTTTCAAGAATTCAGTTAATTCAAAATTAAAAGATGAATCGAACTTACGTCGTGACTCATTTTTTCGGAAATCACTACAAAATTTTCATGCTTCATTTATCTGTATCACTGCAGTGTAAGCTTGTTTCACAAGATGAAAAAAGTTACCACTAACAAAGTTTTTTAAAAGTAAATAAAATAACGCGTTGCTGTAAAATTTATATTTAATTATTTGTTAGTTTTCTCCGTCTTAGTTTAAGAAGAAGAAATTATGTTATCTATTTGTTCACTATATTATGTTTAAAAATATAAAATTCGTTGAATAACATTATTTATAATTGTTATTGTTAATTACGACTGATCGGAGTTAAAGTGAAGTCCAGGTCTCCCGGCAGCGCGCTGTGCCGGCAGAGCTCGCCGCGCGGTAATAAATAAAATAATATTGTTTTAAATTAATAGCGAGCAGTGAAATTTTCTTTTTAGGATATCAAACTTAAATGTATAATGCATGTATGTACGTCGTTTAAATCTTTATTTAATGAACAATTTAAAACAAGGATGTTCTTACTAGATGTTCCCTGTGACTTAAATGAGTTTTACTGAAAAAAACAGGCAAAAAGCTGATATAATAATAATAATACTCACCCTATAATTACTCCGAAGAGTAACCCCTTAGGTCCTCTCAGGGACCTGTGGGGGAAGGAGTGGCTATTATTATTATTTGCCATGGCGCACTGGGAGCGACTTAAGATTATTTCGGTAACGCATTTGCTTTACAGTTCTGAGGAAACCCAGAAAACTCAGAACATTACCAAATCTAGGGCATGTGCGGTTGGATTGGCATCTATGCATCCACACCTATACACTAGTGTATTAGTGGTTGCATATCAAGCCCTGACGGAGAAAGCGAGACAATTAAAAATCGCTACCCCGGCCGGGACTTGAACAACGCGCACAGAGGTATCACGACTGGAAAGACGGCGCTTTAACCCACTCGGCTACCCGTGCCCATAGATAAATGAATTTGATCTCGAATAAAATTAAAATAGAGTATGCATACTTTTTGAGTACTTAGAGAATATCGCAGCTCTCTATGATGAATATAAAAATAAAAAAAAATCCATTACCAAAACGACATTTGACACTTCGGTAATACATTTTCTGATGAGTCCAAATATGCAAAATATATGAATGATATTATCAGTCTATTAATGCACCAAGTTTAATTTCCTTTTTCTAAATTAATTAAACTAGTGCATTTATAGACTGATAAATGCACGAAGTTTAATTTAAATCTGAATTTTCCACTTGCTTGTTATCTCTTCTTACATCTCAAAATATGATTACTTTGAACGTCTGTACAGAAAAAACTATCGACTTTCATGTATTGTGGCTATGGAGACTTCTTACACATATCAATTTGAGTGAATTTAACTTAGGGCCACTTTTCACAAGTTTGTGTGGGGTCCTTTCTTATAAAAACATATTATTTTGATGTTTACTTACTCAGAATAACTTGTAAGTTAAAATTATATAGATACATCCAAAAAAAAACGTCATCAACTCTGGCTATGAACGAGAGAGATGGAAATAGCGGTCATGTCTAAGCTTTTCGGTTATGTCAAACTTTTGACAAGTGACTGTCACAATTTGTAAAATAAACAATGGCTGTCATATGATGTCACACTCTTGACAAGTAAATAAGGTTATAAATTCGATTAAGAATAGAAATACGTCTTTTTTTTTCTCGGCCAACTTTGATGACGGTTTTTTTTTGGATGTCTCTATAGAAATATATACATTGTTCCTATTTATTTCTTAGATCTAGTAGGCTATCATCATGAAAAAAATTGTTAAAATGCTCAAAATTTCTAGCCATTTGCAACAGTGTAAACTCGAAAGGCGTATCTCTTTCCGTTCAAGAGTTATTAAGTGTACTGTATCTTCGCCGACACCCTGTATATCAATGCGTTTCTGACTCAGTTACGCGAACTACTTCGTTTTCGAGCGCAATTTAAATTATCACTTACATCGACCCCGACGACTATTTACCGCACCCGCGGGAATATCCTCGCTTCGTTTCCGACTCATGTCTCCCAGAAGGAAACCGTTTTGGCCCAGTATTTTACTCGTTCTCGGCGCGCTCTCCCCGATCTCGCAATTAATAAACGTCGTCGACACCAGCATCATCGTCGCGAAATAAATTTCTGGGCGCGACATGGCTCCGAAGCGGCGGATTTTCCGGGAAACCGGCGCTGCTCTTGACAGACAGACGGATCGGAGCAAACTGTCGCGATAATGATTTAAGGACGCCCGTTTACGTTACTCTAATTGGGACCGGCCGCGGTTTACTTCTTTTATAAGTTCCGCCTTCGCTTGGCTCCTACTTGCGGGGCTAATAAGCGTGTTAAACAATTTAGCCAGGAAGTAAAAGGGGTAACGATTCGTGAAAGGCGGCCATTGTCTCGCGCCAGGAAGATGTCATTTATCTGTTTCAAAATATCTGAATTATATTCGTAATATTTATAATACGTAAAAAATGTCATTTGGGAATTGTGTGGTGGGTTGTCCCACCCGGAAAAAACGCGCAGAAAGTGAATTGGAGATGCTTTCAGCCGAATTCCATAATTTTGCATCATATTGTAGTTCTAGCCAAGTAGACCAATACATTACAATGGCACAAAGCTCTGATATAGCTACTCTCTGAATTAGAAGCGATAAAAGTTGGGGATTTTCTTGAAATCAGACCATAACCATTCCATGAGGAAAAAAACTCCAAAGCTCATATCATTCATGTGTATGGTAGCCTTTAGCTCTACTTGTACATGAAAAATTCAGTCGTCAGTAAATTTAAAAGTTTTATGTGTTTAAAACAAAGTTAATTGTTTATTGTGACAAATTTAGTTAAATAAAAATACAACCTTTGCATAGTGCAAAAAAATCCTGCAAAATAGTCATTAGAAGAAATCGAAATCGTGAAAAAGAAGTAAGTAAAGTAAAGAAGAACCACAATATTATTATCTACATATCAGCACCTTATCAGTGGTAAAAAAGAAGTTCAGTTTAAAGTATACCACACACTACAATTTATATCGAAGGATGACAACCACATCAAGCGCGAATATAACCAATGAATTAATATTAGAAGAAATAAAAAAATCTAAGCAAGAGCTGAAGGCATCAATTGAAGCTGTAGAAGTAAAAGTATTGTACTGAAAATCGAGGAAGTCAACAGAAGAATAAATGCACTGGAACAAAAGAACAAAAACCTAGAAGACAAATTAGAAAATATTGAAAGAACACAAAGAAAAAATAATATTATCATTTTTGGAATGCAAAATGTACAACAGGTAACTCCTGAGATTATATGCGACGAACTAAAAAAAGAAATCGATATCAATTTAAACATATCTGATTTTAATAACGTATATCCATTGGGGAAACAAGAAAATAGCCCTTTGAAAATTGAATTTTTGTCATACTTAAAAAAAACAACTGTGTTAAAAAAACGCAAAAAAAATTAAAAGGAAAAAAACTGTCTATAGCAAATGATTTGACACAAAAACAAAGAATCGAAAATAAATTATTAAGAAAACATCTTTACCTTGCTAAGGAAGACAAGAACAAAAATTGCTATATAAAAAATAACAAGCTATATGTCAATGGTGAAGCGTACTCAACTGAACAATTACAAATTATAGAAAACATCGATGACGATCCAGTAAAATCAAACAGTGAGCCTGGAACCCCATCTGCACAGACACATAACAAAGAAGAAAAGAAAAAAGAAGAAAAAGGGAGAATATTGAAACCCACAAATTTGTTGAAAACCAAGGTATCTACACAGTCGTCATCCACACCAATTGAAAATAAATCAGAGAAAAAGGAAATTACAAAACAAACCGAGAGGCAAACAGACTACGATAAAAGAAAAACTCGTTCAGGTTCTACATCATCCTCATCATCTGTAAAGTAGGTCATATAACGTTTTACGTATCTGTCATATTTTGCCTTATTAACCAAATGGATCAGTATATTAGAGACTTCAAATTAAATACAATAGAATCTTATGTCTTAGATAATACTGCAGAAGCTAGTGCAGTTCTTAACATAAATAGCAATATAGATAGTTTTTGTGTAATACATAATAATATTAGGAGTCTTAATAAAAATTTAGATGAATTCAAAATATTTATCCATGATATAAGTCCAAATATTGACTGTATAATACTAACAGAAACATGGAAACTTGATGACCCAAGTCTGTATAACATCGATGGATATAATATGATATATAATTTTGGAGAATTAAATCAAAATGATGGAGTTGTGGCATATCTAAAACATGATTTAGAATATACATATCAAATTACAAAATTAAATAGGACTATGAAATTATTGGATATAAAAATAAAAACCAAATCAAAAAATGTTATAAATGTAGCAGCGTTATATCGATCTCCATCTCTAGAACAATATGAATTTATACAACAACTACATAAGTACTTACAATCTATAAAATTTCAAAAAACGGAATATTATTTATTAATTGGAGATATAAATATAGATATCTTACAAATAAATGATGTTAGTACTGAATATATAAATACATTGTGTGAATTTGGTTACACTTCCGCTATAAACGGTGCTACAAGAGTAGAAAAAAATAATAAAACATGTATTGACCACATCTTTATTAAACCAAAAAATGATAATATAGATTACTGTATTCCATTAATAATAAAAACTGATATTACTGATCACTATACAACAATGATTCAAATCATATTAAGTAATAACATTTTAGAAAATGAACAACATAGAAATCAAACATTTATCCAACAAATTGACAACCAAAATTTAGCGAACATCTTATCAAATACATCCTGGGAAACAGTATACACTGCTCCTAATGTAGAATCTGCAACAAACATGTTTATAAATATTATAACCCAAGCTGTAGCAAATTCTACAATAGAAAAAAAGCTAAGAGAAAATATACTAAAAAAAAACACCCTGGATCACAAATGCTTTGTTAAAATCTGTCAGCACAAAAAATAAAATGTTTAAAACATTACAAAATAATCCCAACAATGAAGATTTAAAAATAGAATATCGAAACTATAGAAACAAATTAACTAATCTCATTAAAAAAGTAAAAAAAGACTACTACACAAACATTATTAAAAACAACAAAAATAACTCCAAAGTATTATGGAACACTGTACAAGATATTACAAATCATAAATTAAAAAATAATAATATAACACAGATCATTAATGAAGAAGAAGAGGTATTGACAGATTTAAAAAACATATCCGATGAGTTTAACAATGCATTTGCGACTATAGGAAAAAAAATTAGCGACAAACATAAAAATGAATAAAAACATACAGTACAAAAACAAATCAACAATACATTCTCTAGTTTTACTACCTACAGACAGAGAAGAAGTCAGAAATACTATAAATGATTTAAAAAAATAATAAAGCACCAGGCTTAGATAACATACGCGCAGAAAACTTGAAAACAATTGCAGAGTATATATTGGATCCCTTGGTTTTTATTATAAATAAATGTATTGAGCTGGGACATTGGCCGTCAAACTTTAAAAATGCAGTAGTCATTCCTGTTTTTAAAAAAGGCGATAATAACCTAATAAATAATTACAGACCGATTTCTTTAATAACTAATTTCAGTAAAATATTTGAAAAAATTTTGAAAATTAGGTTAGTATCGTACTTAGATAAATATAAAATATTATCAAACAGCCAATATGGCTTTAGGGAAAACAAATCGACAGAAGATGCTATATTAAATTTAACATCGAGCATATACTCTAGTTTGGAAAAAAGTAAACCATGTCTGTGTACCTTTATTGACTTAACAAAGGCTTTTGATACGGTTAGTCACTCTCTACTTTTGCAAACTTTGGAAAGTATTGGAATACGGGATAAATGTTTAGATTTATTTAAATGCTACATTTCTAATAGATGCCAATGTGTAAAAGTTGGGAACTGTTACAGTGATATGTCAAATATAGAGTACGGTGTTCCACAAGGAACAGTATTGGGTCCTGTATTGTTCATAATTTATATAAATGATCTATTCACACTATCTAGTAAAGGAAAAATAATAGGGTATGCAGACGATACAGCAATTTTCTACGAAGCAAATACTTGGGAAGACTTACTACATATTGTACAAAATGATTTAACAAATATTAAAAATTGGTTCGACCAGAAGTTATTGACTTTAAATTTAGAAAAAACCTATTATTTGCCCTTTACCTGTAATATGTCAAACTTACCTTCCTTTAATTGTATAAATATTGAAATAACAGGACCAATTCATCGCATATTACCTGAAACAAAAGTTAAGTATTTAGGTCTAGTAATTGATAAACACTTAAAATGGAACTTACATATACAATTTGTCATAAAAAAACTACAGTTCATTTTGCACAAATTTAAATTATTATGTAATACTCTTGGTCAAGACATTCTCAGAACTGTATATTATGCATTAGTGGAAAGTCATCTGAAATATGCTATTCTCGCTTGGGGCGCAGCAGCGAAGAGTCATATTAAACCATTAGAAATCCTGCAAAAAAAAATTCTTGAAATTAATGTTACAAAAAAATGTTACTTACCTAGCGACCTTCTATACACGGAAGCTAAGATTTGTGACATCAGACAGTTTTTTTATAATTGCACTTATAAATATCACAAAACTAGAAGTGGACCTATCCACTTAATATGCCACAACTACATTGAAAATAAAATGAATTAAAATAAGGCTATTGTATGCATATATATTTTTAGTTAGTTTGTTTTTATCTGTACCTATAAAAATATGGATAAAGCATATATTTTTTGTTAATTATTGTAAAAAAATGTTTCATTTGTAATTTTGTTTCTGTAAAAAAGTGTGTAAAAAGGAATATAATAATATTTCATTTATTGTACATAATAAATACTTCTACAAAATTAAGATAATATATAAGATCCGTACAGAACTATAAATTGTAAATTATTTTGTCTCGAAACAAGTGCCTTAAGCACTTATCGAGTATATATATTTATTTATATTTATTGATATATTATAGTGTTATATGGTTTTGTGAAAGCTTTTATGTAAATAAATATCTTATTATTATTATTATTATTATTATTATTCATCCTGATGAGAACATGTTAGGCACCTATACCGTGCGTTTAAAAAAAATCAAAGACGGCCACCTTTAACTATGAAATAATTCATATATTAAATTACCTTTTTTAATTAAATGTTGCAAGAGTTTCAATACTACAAAATCTTTGTCCATAATTCTACAAATTGAGAAAACAGTCAAGATTTAAAACTTTATTTATGTAAATAATTTAAAGTATTTGCTCAATATATCCATCGCCTTGATCCAAAAAAATCTGGCATATCTTTCTGATCGAATTAGAAAACAATATGTACGAGGTGTGGCTATCAAATAACCGAAATGATGCTGCTAGCGCGCTGCGAGCGCGTCGCGACAAGGTTTGAACCGAACTGTATCTGGTGATACTTTCCCCACCCTGAGCTGCTGGACAAGCCAGTAGGAACTCAGTTTGATTGTAGCAGTCGTTTGAATTAGTCTACGCACCCAGTGACGCGTCGAAAAAATGTTGTTCAGAGTTCAGATGGAGCAACGGGTTAACCTCAAGTCTCTTGTTAACTGGGGAAAACTTTTACAGCTTATGCAATGTCGTAAAGAAGTGTACGGGAATGAATGTTTATCCCGCACACAAGTTTTTGAATAATTTAAACGAAAAAAAATAAGGAGGGTTTAAACGGTTTAAAGAGGGACGTGAAACGAACGAAGACGATCCGAGCCCCGGAAGGCCCTCAACGTCAAAAACAGACGAAAACATAGAAAAAAGTGATAAAACAATCCGCGAAGATCGTCGTCTAAGCATCCGAAGGCTTGCTGAAATAAACAGGAATAGACAAAGAACGTGTTCGCAGATTTTGCATGAATTTTTAGTTAGACACGGTGACATTTCGAAGGGGACAAGAGTCGAAAGTGTGGAAGCTGTTAAACAAAAGCGACGGAGGTTCTGAACTAGCTGACAGAATTAGACCTTCAGCACTGCTTTCAACAATGGAAAAGTCGTATGGAGCGGTGTAGAAATCACCAAGGGGAGTACATTGAAGGCGAAAAAGTTGCTACTGTAGTTGGTAACGAATAAAAAGTGTTATGATAGCAGTTCGGTTATTTAATTGCCACACCTCGTAATATATGAGGATGATCCTGTATATCAATATTCTTTTCTGTAACGTAAGAAGCAAGAAGCAAGCCCAAGAAGCCCAGCATGAAATAATATCGCATGATCTTGGTGGAAGTTTATGGTCGAATTATTAAACTAATGAATCTATAATCAAAACATTCCCTCAAAATCCTTCATAGTTGCTGTTGTAGTTATGTTTTACGCAAATTTTCTTTGCGTAGGAAACATTCCAAGTACTACGTATAAATTCTATTTGTAAAATAATGAAAATGGTCTAATGACTAACAGACGGGTGACTGCCTGTTGATATTTATAGTGACACTTGTACAAAAAGCACCCGCAGCAAGAAACGGCTTGCCTTCGAATTTGCCATAAACCACTTGACACCTTTTTTTAGAACGCACGTTTTAAACACAAATACCCAAAGATCTTTGTGACGCATCGTCCGTGACGCCTATCTTCACCTGGGAACAACTTCGAGGAAGACGACCAAACTTTTGTGGGACTTTTAGAATCACTTGAGGACGTCTTCGGACAGGCGGACAGGTGTCGAAATTTGTCTTAGGGATTTTAAAATACGTGTAAGAAATAGTTGTGAGGTGTTCCCCTTGATTTTTTTACATTGTCGTTGTCTTAATTATTGTAGAGTACAGCCTCTCGCACTGATTATTTCAAAGCCTATTTTATTTTCGGTTTTGTTGAGGCCTTCTACTACAAAGATGACCTATCAACACCAATAGCTTTCTTTGGATGTAATAACCAACATATGTCTTTCTGGTTTTTTCTTTTAAATTACTTAGATCGGTCATTCCAACCTTTTATGAAGTGACAAACATTGTTCAAGTATACTGGGTGTAACAGGATCATGGTACCCCCTTTTCTCCTTTAGTTTTCAAGATAATTAATTGAAATTTGGGATATCCTATATACATAATAGGCGGCACTGTCTGATATACAAGTGATTTTTTTTTCCACTTCAGGTTTCGCCGGAAGTGACACTAACTTTCGATTTTTAAATTTTAAAAATCAAAGGCACAAAAAAAGGAACACCCTGTATATTATTGCATTTTTTGAATTCTGCATAAATTTCTGAATCCAACGATACCAAATAAGTGACATTTAAAAAGTCAATATTTTTTACAATTATAATTTTTAGTTTTCCATTTAAGTGGACATGACACCTTCAAATTTTCAAAAAATCCAAAAATTTTTTATGACTATTTCTTGTTTAAAAAATATTGAAAAATACTTTTTTAATAATATAAACCTCAAATTCGGCTTCTAAAATATATAGCGAGCGTTTTAGGCACATCGCGTCAAATCCGTATTTTTGGTGATTTCCGTACTTTGTTAATTAACTTAATTATACTACTGTATAATTCTGTATATATTTCTCTTTGCCGCGTTCTTTCTTATACAAACATATGCTCTGTATAATTCTGTATATATTTCCTTTATAAATTCATTTTTTTACTAGAGGGAAACACCTTGGAAAATGGTTTTATTGTTATGATAGAATATTTATTTCGTATAAGCCACGCAGTTATACCTACAGTTTATTCCAAACGTATATTTTGAATGAATCTCAGTGTGTGTACGTTATTCATGTCCATTTTGAAAATCACGCAAGTTTTGGACATTACCATCGGCCAACATTCGCTGCAGCACGCGAAAGTTCGTGACGCTGCACCAATGAAGCAGGCGAATCGTCGGAGCACAGAGGCTTCAAAAGAAGCAAGAACTGCACGTAGGGATGAAAAATTCCATGCAGAGGAAGAGTATGAGAAGGGAGGAAGGAATTTTGTACGGTGCAGGCATTGCCGACTGACTGTAGGTAACATTTTCTTGAAAAATTATAGTTAAAAAACTTTAAACGCGTTTTTCTCGAAACCACGTTTTTTGAGTTGGCGGGCGTGATAAAAAGAAAAAATACTCGACCGATCTTTCTGAAATTTTAATATGTTGTTGTGTACATATTAATGCATGGAATGAACTACAGTGGACAGAGTGGACAGAATGGACTACTATGGACAGAAAGATCGAATATTATATTTTTTGATTTTTGGCACGATTTTGGCCCCAAAAATTGGCCATTTTCGAAAAAATGCCGCCATTTTGTTAATTTTCGGCCAAAATTTTTTCTTGTGACTCATTCCATAGCGGCTTCGATGCTGATTAAAACCCCTTTTTATTTATTTTTTTCAGATGTTCCAATGAGCCGCAATCAAGTCCGCCGTGATTTTTTGCTGTTTTTTCTAAAATATTCTAGTGGTCATAAATCTCATAAAAAAATTCCAAAAAAAATTTTTTATACAATTTTTCATGTCAAAATAAATGTGTAAAGTTTCAAAATGATATCTTGTTTTTTATTAAAATTATACGCATTTTAAATCATTAAAAAAAATTTTTTTCGAAGGATTCATGTCCCCTTAAGTGGGCCATGGCGGTTCCGATTTATTCTAAATGACCCATGTAATGCTACAAAAATCAAAATCCCTTCAAAAATACTAAATTATGTGATTTATGAGCAAATAAAGTTCTTCAAATCATTTCTCTTATCTGTAATTTTGTTTGTATTTATCAGCACATATTAATACGACATAAGAATAAATTACTAATTAATATTAATAATAAATGGTACTACGGTACCAATATGGTTCCATTTGACAAAATTGAGATCTGCTCCAAAAACAATTTTGATGAACTTCATTTGCTCCTAAATCACATAATTTAGTATTTTTTCACTTATTTGGTATCGTTGGATTCAGAAAATTATGCAGAATTCAAAAATGCAATAATATACAGGGTATTCCATTTAAAAATCGAAAGTTTCATAAGTGTCACTTCCGGGCGAAACCGGAAGTGGAAAAAATTCACTTGTATGTCAGACAGTGCCGCTTATTATGTATATAGGATATCCCAAATTTCAATCAGTTATCTTGAAAACTAAAGGAGAAAAGGGGGTGTACCATGATCCTGTTACACCCAGTATAGGTCCAAATTGTAATTACGTACTAGTTGACTTTTGTGGCAAAACCCTCGGCAAAAACTTTGTTGCACGGAGATTTGGGGATCACTGACTGGCAATGGTGAATTGGTTCCCTCATGTGCATGAGCAGAACAATGAGTTCATATCAACCAAGATCGCCTTTGTCGAAAAATTAATAAAGTTATATCAAACTAAGATTATACTGATAATTTGTTCTTATATATTTATTTGTTCTTTATATAAGTAACCGCTGGCAAAGTGATGATGGTGTGGCCTATAAAGTTCATATATTCAATATGAACCATATAAGTTTTATATTATTTATTATAGGTGTTATATTGTTCTGCGCTCCTCGGCCCTTGCGCTGTGCTACTCCGCAGCCGAATATGCATCCCCCGTATGGGAAAGATCAACACACGCCCATAGACTGGACCCTGTCCTGAACGACACGTGCAGATTAATAACGGGATGCCTAAAACCCACCAGCCTTGACCAACTGTACATGCTAGCCGGGATTGCACCACCGCAAATAAGGAGGGAAACTCCAAGCCATGGCCGAACGAAGCAAACAACGTGACGACACCAAACATCCATTGCACCGACACGTACCGCCTGTGGCCAGACTAAAATCAAGACGAAGCTTTATGCAGTCCACACAGCCCCTCACTGCCTCTACAACTGCAACCAAGGAGGCAAAATGGGAACAGCGCTTAGCAGACAATGATATCCCAACCTGGAATCCTAAAGAAAAACTCCCTGCAGGTTCGGGCCTGGACTGGGGTACTGGAAAACCCTCAACCGACTACACTGCCAAATGGGAAAATGCAAGACCAACCTTCTGAAGTGGGGATATGCGGAAGAGGAAGCATGTGAATGCGGAGAATCCCAGACAATGGAGCACCTCCTGGCGTGCCAATCCTTACAAGATCCATGTACCCTATGGACGTGTAATGAAAATGCCGTGATATGCGCTAGACATTGGAGTGATATAAGAACATTTATTTATTTGATATTAATTAATTATAAATGATGTAGCTCAGACACGATTAAATAAATTGTTCAATAACAATGCTTTTTTGAGTTTATTGTCAGAATCAACGCTAATATTTTACTTTTATTATTTAGTATTAAGAAGTGTGTAATATGTAAATAGTTTTAACGTGGGCACCATTTGATTCGTCACTAATTTGGTGAGTGATCAGTTAAATTTGAGGGAATGGGAATTACTGCAAGACAAACTTCTCTTCTCCGTCCACTTGTCTCTAATTGCTATAAAAGACAATAAAGTATCCGATTAAGGAAATCCCAGAGTTTGAAGTTTACTTTTATAAGTTTCCCTATTTGCATTTAATAAAGATTTTAATGAGATTCTCAACCAGTTTCAAGCTGAAACAGAAGGATAATTTTATAACAGTAAAATAAAATCCAGTTAAGGAGAAAAATACAGACTGCGTCTCTTGATGTTAACAGATAGTAAAATAGCGAGTAGGTGTGATTGTGGTTACTGAAAATCTAATTATTGGATACTGGCTCCTGTGAAGTAATAACGGGCACGCCCACTTATTGTTTGTGGGTATCTTATATATTTCTGGTATGGCCGTACTGCCTTGTATTGCGTTCGTCGTGCGAATTTTGCGGGCAAAGGTATTTTGGGTGTATATAATCGTGTACATATAAATTCATAATTTATATATACAAAAAAAGTGAGTTGAATTACCCTCCGTTGAAAGAAAAAAACAAAATATTTTAAACCTGACCAATTTAATTCGAAATGAACCATAACTGAGACACTTATCAATTATTTAAATAAGAGTCATAGTGCATGCCATGTAAAAACTCCATAAAGACCAATTCTAATGAGATTACTCATTACAGTTTGAAAGTGATAATTATAGAAATCTGCGAGTGTTGTTTTTAGATTTTTCCTTCCAGTTAGAAGTCTTCCGCCTGTTGTCTTTAGTTACATAGGAAGTAAATACACAGTTTACTGCGTTTTAGCTAATTGCTAATTACTGTCACTTTATATCGCCATAACAGATTAAGACCATATTTTACAGCGTATCTTCTGCTCAATTCCATAAGAATTTGTTTTATGTTAGCTATTTATCACGATTAAGCTTTAGAAGTGTACAGGATTATAAAGCAATAAAGTTCAGTGTATTTATTTAGGAAAGTTTTTTATTTAGGAAAAGTGTTCAATGACACTTAAACTTATTAAACTTACAACACGATAACAAACACTATATGAATAAACCTATTTACAAGAAAATTATTTATGATGTAAAAAAAGACTTATATAATCGACTTTATATCGGATGTCAACGGAATTAATAGATAAGCCAAAATTTCCATAGTTTTTTGATAAAAGATTAAACTTTGGAGATAGCAACATTAGAAGGAGCAAAATAGAAGAGAAAATGCAAATTTCTGGTTCTTTGATCCGGTCTCACCGGTCTCACCGGTCTCACCGGAAGTAACAACTGTGAAATTTTAAGTGGAAAGTGGAACACCCTATATACTAGTATTATGATTTATTTGGGTAACTTAAAATTAATAAATAGGATTCTATAATTTAATTTGTAAAACTAAACTAAGTACCCAGTTATGGAAATAATATAATTGGATTGTTTTAAATACATTTGTATAGGTATATGGTATATATATCTGTTCTCTTCTTACCACATTTGCATATATTCTTAGGTCAGATAAGGTGTCTATATCTTACATTGTTTTATAAAAGTGTAACTACTATTGTAATAACGAAAATAAAATAAACAAAAACTCATCTTTTCAAGCTGCTAAATTAGGTAACAACCTACGAAATTTATTAACATACATACCTACTTGCGTGTTATATAAAGCGTGTATCTGAATCTCTGATGTGGTACGCATTGCGTGAGATAATTAAACTTTCACTAAGTTTCGATGAAAGATCACGTTCAAGCTTGATACGTTTGAACAAAGCTTCGCTTTGTTAAAAAATACAGGAATTCTTGCAAAATTATGTGAGCATAGGAAGATGATTTTATACTCCACGTATTTTAGGTTACTGTTAATAAATACGAGGTGTGTAAATGAGCCTGATTTTTTATTTTTTTTTATTAGAATAGAATTACAATTCAGTATTGTCTCCTTTAAAATAACTTCTCTTGGAAAGCCATACAGCGCTGGAGATAGTTCTTCCATTCCTCATAGCAGTGCTGGAACTGATATACTGGCATAACCTTCAGCTGCTCGATTACGGCCGTTTGAATGTTTTCTATGGTCCCAAAATTATGTCCCTTGAGGTCATTTTTCATGAGGATTCTTGCTTTTGTGGGTCTTGGAGAGCTTCAAGTGTGCCATTCCATGTTTTGGCGCTTGGTTTCCGGGTCGTACTCAAACACCCAAGTCTCATCAGCAGTAGTAACACGTACCATAAAATGGGGATCATTTTCAATCGATTCCAAAAAGTCAAGACACACTTTCCTTTCCTGATGTCCTTTTGTTCCTGCGAAAGGTTTTTTGGAATCATTTTTGCGCAGATTTTTCTCATCAGGATTCGTTAGCCAAAATCTGATGAACAGTGGTGTGATTCAAATTTAATTCTTCCCTGATCATTCTTGTCGTACCGACGATCTGAACGCACAAGATCCCGTATTCTATCGACATTTTTATCACTTCTTGAAGATGAAGGCCTTCCGCTGCATGGTTCATCTTCATTCGACTCTCTTCCTTCTGAGAATGCTACCGAAAAACCTGGGCTCTTGAAAAAACACTGTCTCCGTAGGCGTGTTGAAGTTTCGTAAAAGTATCCGTTGTGCTGTTTCCAAGTCTGAAGCAAAACTTAATAGCACACCGTTACCCAAAATTAATATCACTATAAAAAACCGGTTTACGAAAACAAAGAACAAACAAAAATGACTCTAACAAGTTCGAACTTGTTAACCTACCGCCCTTCCAAGTCCCGTCTTCGCTGTGTTGCTGGATCGGACGCTATGTTACTAGTCTCATTACTTAATTTACATACTTCGTATATTAATTGTTTTAATTACGGCAGTGAATTTTGTCGAATTAACTAATAAAAAGTAACGCAAAAACCCATGTCAACGTACATTGAATTAAATCGTACTTTTGTGTCATTATTGCCAGTATTATGATGACTGAACATGAACTGGAATGGAGAGGGAATACTGGTTGCATAATCTACAGGCTGATATACAGGATGGTTCACGGTGAGTGGTCTATCAAAAGGTCTTCGTATATCATGATAGTTACCAAAATGGTTAATGTAATGGATAGCAAATGTACTCGTATTGTAATAAAATTAGATTTTTGCTAGGAATATGTAGGTTTGAAATAAATTCAACCGTACTGTAACCGTACATTTTAGGTACAAGTAGTACTGGTATGTATAGAAATAGGACGAGAAAAGGAAGCGAACGATACCGATGTTGTAAAATTACGGTATGTTCTGTTTAATACAGTAGGTTCTATTTCAGTTAATTTTAGGTAAAGAGAATGCTATTATATCTTCATTATATTATCTCTATTTTGAGCACTTTGTATTTGGCGTGTATGTAGTTTACTATGTTGAAAGTTCGACCTTTCATACTCACATGGTAAAAAATAACCATTTTACTGCAGAGAAAGGTATCAATTTTTTATAGTGGTTTACAATTCCATTTTTATTTAATTGAAATATTTCCAAATATATATTTTATATAGATAGAACTGCCAACAATTGTAATTTACCACCTTATCTGACATTAACAATAACATTGATTAAGCCCAAAGAAGGAGAAATAAATCTCCGAAACGTTGGCAAAAATCATATAGTTGTTGTTTATTAACGGATCTAAAATCCGACAAATCAAAATGTAATAAAGAAGAAGGTCGTCAAATTCCCCATAGACATTTGATTTTAAATTTTAGTATTTTATTTCTCTCCTCACGAATTGAAATGTTAAAGCATGCATAAGGAATCTTATCACGTGCCGTGGGTTACGCTTTTTTTGTTTCTCTCCAGTTTTCTTTTCCCACAGAAAAACCGTTATGTATATGTATAATGGGAGGAATTTAACCGTGTTTTGTGCCTTTTTATGCATAAGATAAAGTGCTAGGGAGTATCAGAAAGGAAGGCGTATGAAAATGAACCGCAGTGGGAAAATAACAGGTCTGCGAAGAAAACCCTCTGTTAACATCTGTCGTAAAAAACACTGAAATTAAATACTATAGTACAAGTCGGATATTTTTTTGTAATATGCTCCTATTATACTTGGTGTGATATAGAAAACTAATTTAAAGTATTTAATATAAAGCTGGTTTAGAAAGCTAAAATTTTGTCTGCAAATTTAAATTAGTTTCATTTATGATTTATTTCTTTCGGAAGAAGAAAAATTGTTATTGAAATTTTAGGAGTATCATCGAACTAAAACTCATTCTTGTTCCTTTATAAAGTTCTTATCAACTTGTCTTATCTTGTCTAAATTTATTATTATACGTTTTTAATACAGCTTGTAATTTAGTAGTCCCAGTTAAGAAACGAAAAGGCTTAAAGAGAGACTAATAACAAATAACTCCTTTACTGAGGAAATGCTTTTCTTGTTATTGGTCCAGATAATATTAAATTCGGAACATGAAATTAGGAAAAGTGGTTTTAGCAACTTATGTTATCTTCGAAAAGAAAATAATAGCTTTAAGGGGTAGTTGAGTCTCTAAGTTTCGTTCTCTCTTTCTGCTTGTTGAACTCTGTATACACCGTGGTCCATAAAGTTTGCAACATATGGAAAACTTTTTTATTATAGACATCCCAAGAAATTGTGTTCTTGAAAAAGTTAGTGCTTCACTAGACACACAGGAATAAAGTAACAGAACTATGCCCTCAAGTCATAGTATATGAGGAGATTCAAAAATATGATATCGGTGAAAGAGAAAAGTACGCTAAATATCAGAGAGAGGAGAAAATTGTATAGGAAAAACGATCTTATAATGTTACATTTGAACTGTCTCATAATAACATGGAATAATTATCGGCCTAATCATCTATCACAGTACTTAGTTACAATGTCACTGTTTGCAATAATTTTTCAATTCAATAATTAGAATCATTTTTAGGTACCGATTGTGCTGCACCATCTGCGTCTACCCACTGGCGCTTACGGTACCAAATTTTACGGTACCCCCAGTCAAAACGACGACTGCGGGAGGGAAGTTGTATGCAAATGTTACTCCGATGATGGCGATCGGCTTGGCTTAATTAACGTGGTATCCATTTGCCCAATTTTTGGACTTTGCCTTGCGTTTCAAGTCCACGAACTACCGTTGGCGTCGCCTGGCTACAACCGAGCTCTCGTGCCATCTCTCGTGTGGTTCCAAACTGGTTTGCTTCGACAATCGTACGGAAGCGCTCGATATCCATTTGAGGTGGCCTACCAGATTGTGGTTTATCGTTTGTGCTGTAGTCGCCAGATTGTAAGCGTGGGAACCATCTTTGCATGTTGTTAAACTAGAGGCGTTTTATATAATCTGTACCCCACCACTCTCCAAACTTGTCTAGAAAATTCCAAGCACTTCGAGGAAGTGGCCCATACTAATGAATCAACCGGATATTTTAATTAACTAGGTACATCTTTAGAGACCAGTGCATTTCGAGACAGGATAAGAATTCTAAGTACATGGAATTAATTTATGTTTTATCGCGATACGAATAATATTGTAACGTTTTGTCCACTTCGGGTTCGTTCGGTGTGAAAAAATCAGGACAGCACTTTCAACTGACACAATTTATTTAAATAAATACAAATACGGATTAAGCACTAAATTAACAAACACTAATTTATTTATGTTCAATTTATATTCGAATGTTTTACGAAGCCCGCGACCACGCAATTTATTTCAAAGACTAACTGGTCCCTGGCCGTACCGGCATGGTCTTATAAAACTCGTTGGATTGATCGCGAAAGTCTCAGAACATCTCTCGAAACGGCACGGAGCTGCGTCAGATGTTTATTGTTTACCGAGGCCGGCGCAGGGTGATTCATTGCCTCATCACAATATTAATTATACTCACATTGAATTTATTCGGTGTGTTTAATTTTTTCGGTTAATAAGTTTGGAAATTAATACCATACTATCGTTTACATTATTTATATTAAAACGATAATATCTGCAGTGCCACCTAATGATCATTTGAAGAGATTTCCATCCTATTTATGTATGGAAATATCTGTGATATTGTGATATAATTTATATTATCAAAAGAAAACCAACTTGGAGGACTGCCAGTTCTGAAAAATTGATGAAATTTAATATTACCATGTGCTAATTTTAAAATGCAGGGTTTAATCTGTGGACAATATGTAAATATGTAAACTCCAAATAAATGAAGTAATATGCTGCTTGGTAATAGTTAGTAAAACATATTTTATTCATTGATAATATATTATATATTATTGCAATATGTAATATACAGTGTGTGTTAAGCCAACATCGGCCGGATGTGAAAAAGGACAACTAGATGTGAAACGACATGTAAGACGCAACCATCTTTACGCATCGCCACCTACCACTAGTCAGTACGAGTCAACATGTAAGTGTATTCGAAGAGAGTAATACTGGTTCAGAATTGCCGTTATGATGTCATGCTATACGACATTTTGATATTTTTCTTTGCGTGAATAAAGTATTTTAATACAATTTTTAACAAGAATACAGTTTATTTACTTGAAATACACTTCTCGCTCTGCCTAGCGGCAGGTGATGGGTGGACCGGTCTTATTCTCCCACTACATTCAATGCGTATGCGGTTGCTTCGTATCTATCGTCTCACATTGTTTGTCCTTTTTCAAAACTGGCCGATGTTGGCTTTACACAAACTGTATATTATATATTATGTAATATATTATACAATATGTAATACGTATATATTATATTATACGTATATATTATCAATGATACGTATTACATATTGCAATATAAACTAGGGTTATTTTCTGAATATTGCATAATAGGTACTATTACCAAATGTTTATGTTCACAAACTTAGTTCAAACCAGTGCATTTCGTGACTGACAGAATGAGAATTCGAAGAACATGTAATTCATCATCATTGATAATATTATAATATTATAATATATGTTATCAATGATGTATACCTATCATATATTAACTATGATAAAATTGTTAAAACTGCGGTGAACTGTGCTGAATACAATTGCGGAAAAATTAATTATTAAGACAATATAATTTACATTTAAATTATTATAAAATAATTGTAAAACACTGCATACGTGAAATAGAGTTGTTAAAATAACATTAAATTGTTAAATATCAATAGTTAGTGCGTGCAGTTTGTGTGCTGCAATCTATGTGTTACGTTCTGAACCTTCTCCATTGGCCAACTCTACAAATCATATTTTACAGATTTTGTTTTCTGTAAGCGCAGAGCTTTAAATAAGGTAACATCATGAAATGCCGTCACTTAGTTTGACTTTCAGCCGGCAGATGTCGCACTAAGCTCCGCTTTCCATGAAATTGTGTTGCTACGTTTCATGAAATAGATGTAACATTTTTGGTAAAATGAAAATAATTTCTTGTTATACATGTATTGTCAGAATATTATATAAACTTCCCACATTATTTTGAATATGTTTTTTTTGTCATAAAACTTTGTAGCAACTTAATTTTCAGAAGGTAAAAACAAATATAATAATATACGCCTAACAAAGTTCATTGTTGAATTATATAAATTTTGAGTCTTTATTTTTGTTTTTACAAATAAAACAACACGGGATGAGTAGTTTTACGCATAATTTTTTACTGAAAAAGTAAGTGCATTCATTATATAGGCAAAGTCCACAAAAGTTTTTTGTTTTTAATTTATTTAGATTGTGAAGTTTCGAAGTTTCACTTTTCTTGTTATAATTGCTGTAACGGATTACTTCAGTTCAATCACACAATTCATCGTAGTTATTGTCGACGGCGTCAAATGCAACAGTATGCGTAAATTGACTAATGATTGAGGAGAAATTCTGAAGATTTTTTATTATTATGACTGATTTGGATAAAAGTAATGCGTGAGTGGTATAAAATAACATACTTGTTTCAACACGTGTCACGTTTGATAAAAGAATGGTTAATTATATGTATATAATAGGTATATCGCATCAAATTCAAATACAATGCAGTGGTTAAAAACACCTATGTATATTTGCTTTAAGGAAAATATATTCCGATACTGAATTATGGGTTTAAAATTTGACAGAAACATCAACATTAGAAATATGTCTATGTTATAAATATATCTATAGTCACATAAAATTAATACTTCTCATAAATATGACCCTCTGAGCGTGTACCGTGTCACTTAAATCACATCGTATACTTCCAAGAATGCCATGTTTTACGGCTCTTATTAATTAGGCACATTCTTACCTATCTTATTATTTTTATTATTTCATACAAACATAACTCCCCTAGGCCCATAAAATGTATATGTATATCTAATAAAATCATATAAAACGGAAACTGTTCCCAGTCACGAAATTTTTTATTACTTTATGTCGGTAGTTGCAAATTTTGCCATCTCAGGGTAATCTGTACAGTATAATGGGAAATTAATTGTCGTTTGTTTATTCACAGATGTTTTAGTAACATTTTATTAATAACTAATAATAAAAATTAGTGATACAAAAAGATTAGTGACATTATAGACAGTATTTTCTAGGGTTATCTTTAAACTGAAATACTATTTTTGAGAAAAAAAGGCAACAGTAAAAATTTACGTTGTACTAAATTCCTTCATTTTTCAAGCAATTTTTCAATCACTACTTCCACATCCAATCTTCTACATTTAGTTAGACTAAACCTCTAAAAACATCAGGTTATATTCTTAAAAGTATAATATTATTATGTATTTGGGTATGACCTTTATGGCCTTTATGACCAATATGGGTCATATGGATCATATCACTTATACAGTGATATCACCTATATGACGTCAATAACCTATATGGCGTCAATCTAAATCTAAATGAACTTAAATAAGTACCTCTTTGACATTTATGACCTTGATGACCTGAACGATCGCCTTTGTGATCCGTATGACCTTTGTGATCCATATAACCTTTATCATCTATATGCCATCAATGACCTACATGAACTTAATGACCTCTATGGCATTTATGACTTTGATGACCCAAATGACCTTTATGACCCGTATGATTTATTTTGAATATGGACATGGAAGTTAAAATGAAAGTAGAGACCCAATAACCTTAATCGGCTGAAGGAGCCGATTAAGGTCAAAAATCTAATCAGCTCCAGACTTCGTGATGGTACATAAGTGTTCCAAATGTCAAGTTGATATTTTAACGCGTTTTCGAGTTAACGTGTACACAAAAAAATGTTTACAGACAGACAGACCGACAGACCAACAGACCGACAGACAGACATACAGACAGAAAAATATTTTTTGCTTAAACTTAAAATATCGATGTTTCAGAACATTCTAAGCCTATTTAGCCAATGGATACAATACTTCCACTTTACTACGTGGATGTGGAAGTAAAACAACGGTGACATTGTCTTACACATCTTTCAGAACGAAAGTAGAATGTTTTTGAAAAACGTTCGGTACCTACCAAATTTAAAAAATGCACAGTCATTCCTGTAAAACTCGTTTTTCTGTTTTATATAAGGCAATAATTAGAGGACAATGGCAATAGAGCTAATAAATCATTACTTATACCATTAAGTTTATACAGAGTTTCCACTTTTTCAGTGGGATTACTTTGGTTATTTCGAAACCTTAATAGATACGAGGTCGATTAAAGAAAAAGTTGCGCAATTTATATATCATGATGATGATACCTTCATATATTGAAAAAAATCAGTATTTTAGGAAAAAACTTTTTGTTGGAATTTATGGATTTGTACAAATAATGAGTGAAAATGTTAGGACACTTTACTTGAAAAAATATTTCAAAATTTCTGAGGCGCTGAAAATTGAGCGACATTTAAATACGAGGATACTGTACACTGGCCAGCTCTTGATCATTAAATGCGAATTTAGTCGCGTGTAAATAAAGTAAATGATAGGTCGTACCGTGTAGACTTTTACAATTAGATCCGTAGGACAGGTATGACGTCGTTAGCCTTGTTTAACAGGGTGTAAAATTAGTCACGTACACTTGAATTAAATTGGAAATCAATGAGAGTTTATACTTGGAGCTTTGAGAATGTTTAGAAATGTCGTCGTCATCCAATGAGTGCCAGCAGTGGCGGATCAGGAGGAAGTAATAGAGAAGGCGTCACTAATTCTGAATTTAGATTGTAGTCATCAATAGGAAAAAATGTTAATATTCATAAACATTTGTTATTGATAAACTAAAATCATTAAAGCTTGGTATAAACCTGAGGTTATCTCGTATTTTGTATTGAAATTAGTAAATGTCAAATTAAAATCAAATTTGAAATAACCACATAAAGGGACCGATGAATCAGTCATAGAATAAACCCTTCGACTAACTACATAATCACGTGGTTGTACAAGAAATCACCGTGAATGACCAGAGGCTTAAGAAAACAAAAAAAAAAAAACATGAAAAGACACCCTCCCTTTTCGTGTTATTATTTGTTATCTTATTACTATTGTTACGGCCATTGTTAACTCGTACTTATATTAGTATGTAAAATAAAAAAAAATGGCAGCATTTATCAGACACCAAAGTGTCTCACATGCTAGTAATATGTGACATAAAGTAGTTTACACAATATAAGTAATTTAAATGGACACCAGCGTCCCTCTAAATAGTAGGGAAGTTAATTATGGAGGACAACTTTCCCTACAAAATTCATGTAGGTACAGTAATTTTTCCACACAGATTTTCATCAATTTGTCTATTTCTTCGCAAATTATGTTTTAAGGTTTTAACTCAATTATCCAACATCCACGAGGTAAAGCGCCTGACGATTTTGCTTTAAATGGTTTATTAAAGTTTGATCGCATCCATTAGTTGTGGTTCAGTTTTCTGTGTGGATACGAACTTTTAATTTCATCAAAAGAAGTCATCGAAGAAAATTCTACTAAAGAGGATTCTAGCTATGAGTGATATCAGAAAATAATTTAGAAGAATATGTACATATACCTGTAGGCCCATTCTTAGCTAAAGAGCTAAACTAATCTTATTCATAGAGAAATAGAAGACACATTTGGATGATGTCATCCAACTTTAGCACATTCACATGGTTCAATTATGTGATAGATTGGCACGAATAGGGGTGACTTATTGAAAGTTAACCAGGAGAGAGATTAGTTGAAGACTGAACTAAATAATATTTAGGTTGAATAGACCTTTTATAAGAAACTAGTTGAAAAAACTATTTTTACCAGATATTGAGATACTAGTGAAATTATAAAATGTACTTTCAAAAGATTGTTAATTAACTAGATTAGTTACATGAGCTGGTATTGACTATAAGAGTGTTTTTGCTAAAAATTCAATAATGAATAATTTTGTTTCTGTCGCCGTTTCTTATAGAAATAATGGTTCAAAGAAAAATTATCTATTCTGCGAATGTGTATTTAAAATTGTCATGAGGTTATACGTAAATATGTAATTAAATATTAACTTATTGGTTTTATTGGGCGAAATATTCATTATGTAACTTCATGAAAATTTAAAAAATATATAGTCTTATGTACACAGAATAGTGGGGTAATTAAAAATAATAATAATAACAATAAAAATCATTAATTGCTATATATATTAACAAGGGGTGGCAAATCAGATCCTTAAGAAAACACTCATGAAAAATTCCACATTATAATGTACAAACGCGAGACCCTCGATAATTAGGTAGAAGAACCGTGTACCTGATTAGACTTACAAAAATAAATGAGTATGCGTTCTAAGACAAGCAATTCTAATTGCACACGGTGTGAAATTAGGCATTTCGTATGCAATGCCTCATACAGTTTTACTTCGGTTAACAAGGAGTTTGTAGTACACGATACCAATTATAAACTAATATAAAATTTAATAACCGCTCTTATACGCTTTGAGGGACTCCTTAACTCACATTAACCACATCCTAGCCATACAGTTGTGGCGATACAGCGATAGCGAAAATAAATTATTTAAGAAGTCGGTGTGAAAACGATAGATTGTGGTTGATGTGCTCAAGATACGTTCTATCTGATTCAATAGCCATTGTACATGTAATTTTCTCATATTATACGTAAGCACAGACGATGTTATCTGTCTTCGCGTGTTTAAAAAAATACAAGAATTGGTGTGTTGCAATAATTGAGCCAGAAACCCCACGTTAAGCCGAGGGACGATGGTTATCTGACATCTGACAGTAGTTGCAGGTTAGCAAATAAGGTGATTTCTGCACTTTTTGTCGTAGACTAAGACTTGGTTTAAAACTTGGTTTTAAACTTAAGAACCGAAGATATTATATAGGTACTGAAAAAGAAGAATATTCGGTATTTTGAGAAGATAAAGTTGGATAAAGGACGTAATTACTTTTCACCTTCAAAATAGTCATCAAAATGAGGCAGAGGTTTTATTTTTTTTTGAAAAATATAATAATGGAAATGTATGTCTTAATGTTTTAATAAAAAGTAAAAAAGAGTGTGAATAAATGTAAGTGGTGTTTAAAAATATTTACTGACAAAAATAGAAGATATAAAACATTATGAAAACATTCACTCGTAAAGAATACTCGGATAATACAGTGTTCATCTTTATACGACAAAACGTTTCTGCGCATAGCCTCCTCCCGGAGAGCTCCTCCTGTGTGGAGTGCCGCAGTATTCTCCATCCGTGCTCAAGTGATTGGTAGCGGACCACCTGCATTATCCATTCCATACTATTTTTTTTAGGTGGTAATATTTGGCCAATGTTAACTTAGGGATAAGTCAACATTGGCCAACCCTGTACACAGCAAAATATAATTGAAATTAAAAAGAACGAAACTTCTATTGAGGTTTACAAGAACGTTATGATTTAAACACCTAGGTACACTGTAAATTAGGTAGGTACTTGATTAAAAAAAAAGATAGGTACAAAGAAAAAGAAAGATTCGCACAAAGAAAAATAGATTGCTGAGGCAAAATTTTTTCAGTAATGCGATTATTTATGTTATAAATAGAACAGATTCGTTTTCGTTAAATATACTTTTATTTTAGCTTGACAGATTAAACATGATTTGTATTTTATGATTATCTGTGTGTAATAATCCTTGCAGGTGTTGGAATTAATTACGATTTTTTTAAATTTAATAGCAAAGTGTACTTTTGTGTTCTCTTGTTTATAGACACTCTAAGAAGCGTCTGGTTCTTACAACTATTTTTAGTGATAAACATACTTAATTACAGTATAATTTTAAAAGACATGTTATGCTCTAAACATGAAAAAAGTTGGCATTTCTAATTGAAAATGTATAAATTGAGTAACGCCAAAAGTGTAAATAGTTCGTTGTCACAGTGCCTGTGACGTCATCTGTTTTTGAATTACATCAACATACGCATTTTTTTATTGGAATATAATATTTTTATGTCATTTTTGAAAATCATTTTTAAATTTTCATCTTCAATAGTTCCGAGGTAAAACAAATATCTATATCTTTGAACAAAATGTTTAATACCAATAATTAATAATTTGAACAAAATGTGTCAGGAGTGAGATAATTATCTGTGGAATTACTGAATTTATTTCATAAGTTATTTCCACAATGTATACAGATACCTAATTACCTATCTACCAAATTACCTTTTCAACGACATATTTTTTATATCCAAGTAAAGTCTGCGAATAAACTGTCAAACGTAATGTTAGCAAGATTTTAGTCTGAACACCTCTCTTTGATACGGATTATTCGTCTGTCCCTTGCCACTTGTTGGAGCTCACAGGCGACGATGTCAGGTTCTCTACCACCATACGCCATGACTTGTCACTTCTTTCACTGAATATTTCTTCTGTGCTCCCCTATGATTATCTTTTAATTCTTGGCAGTTCTCACACGTTCCATGACACATGAGTTTTAAAAAGTTCTCGTAATAATTGAAAGCGGAAAGTTATTATTATAGTAATTTGAGAAAAATTGCTTCCTAAACCCTGCAAGTCGAAAATCGGCCTTTTGTTTGATTTTTATTGAATTATAGGTCTGTAAGTAAACAGACATGGAGTTTATATTTCTATTGTGCACTGTTTATTTTAAGGTATCTACTTATTACTCTACGTTGTCTATAATGTTATAGCATTATGCGTATGTGGATGGTACAGAACTATGATCGATTTTAATAGTTGGGTTGAATTTTATTGGTAGAATTTTTTAGATTGCAAAAAAAACTGCGCAAAATTAGGTTACAACTGACTATAATTGCTCTTTTACGTAAATATTCGTAACTGTAAGGGTGTCACAAGTGCATAAAATGGATTTAAGGATGGAATATTATTTCGTGAATGAAATCAGTTATTTTTACATTATATTGAAGAAAATAATATCAAATTTTTTCAACATAACACATTTAACTATACACGGTGGAGACTTTAACTGGAATATATTCGCTAGCGGGGTGGTGAATGATTTTTCAAAAAATTCCCGAGACACGTCAACTTTTAAATGTATTTACCTACATTTTGCAAGTAATGTGAAAAATATAGCCCTTCAGGGGTGGCTGAAACCACCCTCGACATGATTTTTTCAATGCAACCCTATGGCTTGTGACGCCTCATTGTAAAGCTGGTGGAATGAGGAATCCAACGCACTGATCAAATTTTAATTTTTAGTATGTTTGTCGGGTTGCATACAATTAAAACGTCATTTTATAGTTTAATTTATTTGTAACGCAACAATTTCGTACTCAAAATGTGTGTTGTTTAGTTTTGGAATGTAAACATTATTTTTCATATGTCTCCACAAAAATTCCAAGCAATTTTTTGCCACAACTGATATTTGTTATTTTTTGCTAGTGTTTTTGCACGGCCGCAAAGAGTAATTTAGTTTGTATGCTGTATTCAGAGTTTGAAACGAAGTGTTATTTCAAATTGGTGAAAATGTCTTATTCACCAGCCCGTAAACTGGCCCGTGATAGTAATCTTAATCACAAAACAGTTTTAAAAATACTTAAATATGAGAAAAAACGCCCATATAAAATGCAAGCTGTTCAAGAGCTACTTGAAGATGATCCAGATCAACGAGTGGAATTTTGCGATTTATTGATGACTTGTATTGATCAAACCAGTTATCTTTAGAGTGGATAGTTTTCTCTGACTAGGCTACTTTTACATTAAATGGGCACGTAAATCTCCAAAATTGGCGTTACTGGGCTGAAGAGAACCCCCATTGGATGAGGGAACTTCATACTCAGCGCCCACAGAAAACTAATGCGTGGGCCGGAATAATACGAGATATAATTGTAGGACCATTTTTCTTCGATGACACTCTTAATGGAGCAAGATACTTGCGTTTGCTCCAGCACGAACTAATGCCAGTGCTATGTCATTTATTTCCAAACCCCTTAAACCCTAACTTGACCGACGAGAGGTTATGGTTTCAGCAAGATGGGGCCCCACCACACTATGCTGCCATTGTTCGTCAGTATCTGGACCGAATTTTTCCCGGTAGGTGGATTGGGAGGCGAGGTAATATTGAGTGGCCAGCAAGATCTCCAGATCTTACACCACTGGATTTCTTTTTGTGGGGACATCCTTAAAAAAGTAGGGTTTACATTCAGAAACCCAACAACATAGCAGATATGCAGGAAAGGATAAGAGAGGAAATCGGAAAAATAACACCGCAAATGTTCCATAATGTAAGGGACGAAACCTACCACAGACTGGGATGCTGCCAACAAGTGAATGGTGCACATTTTGAACAATTGTTACGTTGAAAATAAATTTAATTTTTAAGTTGTTTTAATTGTATGCAACCCTACAAACATACTAAAAATTAAATTTTGATCAGTGCGTTGTATTCCTTTCCACCAGCTTTACAATGAGGGGTCACAAGCCATAGGGTTGCATTTGAAAAAATCATGTCGAGGGTGGTTTCAGCCACACTTGAAGGGCTATATTTTTCATATTACTTGCAAAATGTAGGTAAATACATTTAAAAGTTGACGTGTCTCGGGAATTTTTTGAAAAATCATTCACCACCCCGTTAGCGAATATATTCCAGTTAAAGTCTCCATCGTGTATAACACATTATTAACTATAACTTAACTATATCAACTATAATTAGATTAACTATAACACATTTATAGTGACCAAATTTAGATGATTTACCGTCAAAGGGTGTGTACTAGCTACACAGTTTTTTTTTTTTGAAAAGAATTCATTCGCCATATTTTTTTTCGATAATGAACTCATTTTTCCATACCAAAATCGTTTCGTAAAGCTAAGTATGAAATGTATAGAGCCAAATAAAAATGCATAATTGAGCCCTGAAGAAGTCTGAGTACATTAGACGAAACGTCGGCAAAATTAGTGCATCATTATTTGCCCAATATCCCTCAAAACAATTCCTTTTTCAACTTTATATTTTACGGACACAGCTGATAACTACTATTACATTAGCTGGGTACTATAGACAAGCTCTGGGTTTCTTTGAAAAATATGTACAAAATTCCATGTTTTGAAAAATTTGTTTATTTGTGCTGAGTACTCCGTACAAGGTATTGAAATAAAATTATGGTACAGAAGTATTTGAGACATGGCTGAATCGAAATCGTCATTTATTTTTTGAATAAAAAAATCCCTAATAGCCAAACTCAGTTTTCCACACTCCAATAGCCAATCAGAAAAGTCGCGAGACTGAGCAAATTTTTAAAACTATTTATAGAGTTAAAAAGAAATTTTTGAGTACTAATGGAATAATCTAAAAATAAAAAATTGAAATTCGGTTAACAACTTCCAAAATAAGAGAGTGTTTCCATTTCAAAGGGCACAGCACTGTGAATCTTAAAATATACAGGGTATCCTACCCAAAATTAAAAATTCCTAAGCACAGTATATAAGCTCGATAATTCGACATAATAAAAATCGAAGCTATCGTCGAATTACTGAAAGTATCGAACAAGTGGATTAGCTGCATCATAATACTATCCCAATTTTCAGATTAGAATGTCAACGTTAATTATAGTAACTATCCTGCTCATATGTAATACAAATTATTTATGATGGAAATATCCTGCAAAAGAAACAAAACGCTAATAAATAGTATAATGCTGAACTACATGTTGAACTACTGAGCGGCAACTTTATATTCCTGTGGAACTACAGAGCGTTAACTATGCTACTTAAATATATCGAAAAACGTCGAATTAGTGGCGTGTTCAATAACCGAACGTCGAACTATTGAGCTTGTAATGTATTTATTTCTGATATCTAGTTGGCCATGGGAAAATGTAAAAAAATCTGAATTCCGTTCAAAAGTTGTTGAGTATACCCTCTTCATAGACACCCGGTATATTTGTAATTTGAAGAGAATATTTATAATTCAACGTAATTTTCATATTTATCAGATAAAGTCCGAAACAAAGTACGAGGTGTGTAAATTAAGTAATGAGATTGGCAACCTATCGCCCGATCTAGCAACACTGCGGAGACGGGACTTGGACGGGCAGTAAGTTAACATATAATGCACCTTCAGTATAAGTTTGAACTTGTTAGAGTCATTTGTTTGTTCTTTGTTATTGTTTTCGTAAACCGTTTTTTTTTTCTAGTGCGTTTTAAAAATGAGGGACATTAATTTTGAGCAACGGTGTGCTATCAGGTTTTGCTTCAGACTTGGACACAGTGCAACGGATGCTTTTGTAACTTCAACACGCTTACGGAGACAGTGTTTTTTCAAGAGCCCAGGCTTTTCGGTGGTTTAAGGAAGGTTTAAGGAAGTCAGAAGGAAGAGAGTTCATTGAAGATGAACCACGCAGGGGAGGGATTTCATCTTCAAGAACCGATGAAAATGTCGATCGAATATGAGATCTTGTGTTCAGATCGTCGGTTGACGACAAGAATGATCGGGGAAGAGTTACATTTGAATCACGCCACTGTTCATCAGACTTTGACTAACGGATTGGGGATGACAATAGTCTGCGTAAAAAGATTCCAAACAAGGGCGTAGCCAGGGGGGGGCGATCGCACCCCAAAAGGGTCAAGTAAAAACCAAAATACTTGGGGGAATGCGGTCTCGTTCCTCTACTAGTGACCTTTTTTTTGCTTTTTGTTTAATTTGTAGAGATCGCCTCCCCCCCCAAAGGGTAAAGTAAAACCAAAATACTCGGGGGCTTTCGGTCGCCGTTGCCTCTACTGACTTTTTTTTTGTTTTTTTTGTTTTGTATCGGCAGCGATCGCCCCCCCCCCTAAAGGATCAAGTAAAAAAAACAAATACTCGGGGTTTTCGGTCGCTGTTGCCTCTACTGACCTTTTTTTTGTTTTATCTGCAGCGATCGCCCCCCCCTCAAAGATAAATACTGGCTACGCCCTTGATTCTAAAAACCTTTTTGCCGAAGCAAAGGACATCAGGAGAGACTGTTCATTAGAATTGACTAGAGAAAGGTGTCTTGACTTTTGGAATCGATTGCAAAATAGTCCCCATTTTATGGAATGTGTCGTTACTGTTGATGAGACTTGGGTGTTTGAGTACGACCCGGAAACCAAGTGCTAAAGCATGCAAATGGTACACATCAAGCTCTCCAAGATCCAAAAAAGCAAGAATCGAGCAAGTCGAAGATCAAATGAATGCTGATTTGCTTTTCTGATAACCAAGGAATTGTCCACAACGAGTTTGTGCCTTCAGGTCAAACAGTAAATCAACACTTTTACAGAAAGGTTCTTGAAAAACTTTTACGAAAAGGGTCATGCGTTTGAGACAAACGCACAGACATCAATAACAATTCGATGTTGCATCACGACAATGCGCACTTGTCACACAGCCATTTCAGTAAACAAGTCTTTAGCCAGTAAAAACATTCATGTGGCTCCTTAGCCTCCTTATTCGCCCGAAATTGAAAATCACGTCATTTTGGGATCATAGAAAACATTCAAACGGCTGTAACCGACCAGCTGAAGGCTATTCCAGTATATTAGTTATATAGTATATTTTGAAGGAGACAATTGAATTGTAATTCTAATCCAAGAAGTCTAGAACAAGGAGACCGAACTCGTTCGGTATCTAGGGATCAATTCGTCCGCCTCCAGGAGGCGCTGAACAGTAATGTACTCGATGTCACGTGATGAGCGGCGGACCACATTTGAATGTTTTTCAAATTATCATAGAAAACCATGCTGTGGTTTTATATGACATTTATCATTAAGCTGTCAAAGCTTACATGCCGTTCATTTAGCAAAAATACATACAAAATAAATATGGTTCGAAAGTGCTGTGTTGCATTGTGTGATATAAGAAGCGGTACGAATAACCGGACGTTATTTCAAATTACTGATGTATGTATGAAACGAAATATTTTCTTTTGTTGTATTGTTAACGTTGAAGCACGTAACATGAAATATTTTGAGGGTCATTGTTCAGATAAGCCACTTTTAAAATTTTAGCGTTTTTTTTTTACGTCAGATACCCAGAAAACAGTAATATACACTGTGTTTGACCAAACGTGCTTGGTGTCACTCGTGTGACACCAAAATCGTGCGCAAGTAGTATTAGTCCCAGAACGTTAACGGAAAAGGGAGCGAATAGGTGCTGTGGGTAAAATAACGCGTAAATAGTGATTTTTTCATTTCGCATGTATCTGTGAAATTTCCCTTGCTCTTTTAGACACGTATCTCTATAAAGGTTTTACAATAACATTGCATTTCCACATTTACGTACCTTCACAATAACCCTTTATACGAGTTCAGACTATTGCGCAGTACTGACCGTGAAAATTTATTAAAACATTACGCAATGACTTTGAAAAAAGCTAATTTTTGGACGATGTTGACCTTTGACATAGAAAAATATCGAGCGTCTGTCAAATGTATTCGCACCACGGACACTGACACGGACTCTAACCTCTAAGGCACACAGATTAGTACAGAACCGCAGTAGACGTATAGATATCTGTTTATATACCGCAGCAACCAGGGTACACAACTGTTTACAGCGCCTCTGGAGGCGGACATATTCGAGCCCGTCGCGTTATACAGCGAAAAAGCCGGAGTTCGGTCTCCTAGTTCTAGTCTTCTTGTTCTAATCGAATAAAATTTTTTTTAAAAAAATCAGTCTCCTTGCTTAATTTACACACCTCGTAAAAATGATGCAGTCGAATTCAAACAATTTGGAACCGACGGCGTCGTGTGAGAAAGTCCACCTGAAGCTTCCTCAATCAAGTTTCTAAAATTTTTAGGATTCGAACCAAAAAACCGCGCCATAAATTCCCCCCGATAAAGTAAACATATAATTCGTTCCTGAAATATCCCATTAAATCCAAATCTAAAAACAAGCTACTCCTAAGCGCTGATTTATAAGAGCAATTAGGAACAGCATTTTTCGGAAGTTCACAGAAAATAGACCCGTGTATGCGGCATAACCGTAAACATGACAACCGACTACGGGACACGTGACATTAATTTCTTTTATTTTTTAAAACATAACCGTAGCAATAAAATAATAGGGCTCGATACGGAGTCTATTAAGACGGGGCGTTGAGAGCGATTGAGCGCCGAACACGAGATGTGTCACACTTTGTCACCTGCAGGTATAGCGGTGAAATTGTATACTCACTTGCGGTATCACGTGTAAACAGTAAACATGTCGAGGAGCCTATTGTAATACGGGACGGTATTTATAGAGGATTTATTTTTGTCCACCTACGTGCAAGAACCCCCGGTGAAACATTGTACAGGGGAAAAAAGGTTTCTTTGAAGATAATAAACACACAGTCACATAAAAAAGTAGACTGGGATTGCGTCCACATTATCCCTTTGTATTTTGTCCTCCAATATACAAATACAGAAGTAAACACAATACCGATGTCATATCTGAGAAACTGAAAACGGTCTAAATCACGGTTTTCCAAGTCTAACAGTTGAGAACTTTGGACACGGTTATGCTAAGTGGAAGGAGTGGTATAATAGGCCAGTGGAATTAGAAAAAACGTGGATCTAATTAACAACAGATTTTAACATGGTTTGGTGTGTTCATTTAGGAGTTCAGGAACATCGTCCTGAAATTGATCCCAATTTGGAGGTCAGAAACGATGTCAAATTGACGTTGTAATGTGCACGTGTCCTTGAAAACGGACATATAATTGATTTGCTCTGGGACTATTACCATTAGAGGTATCGAATTTTTTCTAATGTGTAGGTAATCATAATCCGGTAAATTTGCGACTTGTCGAGTTCGATTTGGTCAATAATTTATTTAAATATTTAAAAAATACTGCCTAAATTTCCAAAATTTTTATTTATTTTTCAAAATTTTCAGACCGTCAAAATTCGCATATAAACAAAATCGCAATAATCGCAAATAAACAGTAATATTGACACGCTTCTTTGATATCTTGGTAGCTGGCATTTTTAACAAATTTTAAAAAAAATTGCTCTAGCATATGCAGAAGCCGAGATAATTTCTTTTAATAATTCACCATTTGTTTATTCCTAAACATTAAATTTTCAAATTTTAACTGTCTAGTTCAATAATTTTGAATTTTGTAGTTTTCATTCACTACGGACGTAAAAAATATTTTGGAAGGGTACACGCTCATTTGAAACTAACAGTGTTTTTGATTAACGTAAATGATCCAAGCTAAGCAGAGTTTCAAAAGTCGATCGAGCTATTTCAAATTCGCGGACTTGAAAAAGTTCGCATTCTCGGTCGTTTCTTACCGATTTTCACGTTTCTTTTTTTCTTGGGGTAGCCAACGTTACCAAAGCATGGAGAAATTTAACAATTATTTAAACAAATTGTAAAAATTATAATTTTTGCAAATTATTAATATTATTACCTTAAATTATTAATTTTTTTTTCAAAAAAATTTGTTTATAACAATTTATTTAAATAATTGTTCAATTTCTCCACGCTAATTATGTTATATTCGCGTGCTACCCCAAAAGAAAAAAAAAACGTGAAAAAAAAATAAGAAAAAACTGAGATACGAACTTTTTTTTTTAGTCCGCGAATTTGAAATAGCTAGAAACTTGCTTGACGGATCACTGATGACGTCATTTACTTTCGCCCAAAAACACTATTAGTTTTAAATGAGCATGTACCTTTCTAAAAAGCGTTTTTTTACGTCAAGTGTGAATGAAATTGTAAAATTAAAGTATTGAACTAGACACAGTAAAAATTTGAATCCCGAATGTTTATAAATAAACAAATGGTGAAGTTATTAAAAAAATATCTCGGCTTCTGCATACGCTAGAGCCACTTAAAAAAAATGTGTAGAAATACGAGCTACCAAGATATCAAAATTGGATGTCAATATTATTGTTTATTTACGAGATAATTGAAAAAAAACAGAACCCCAAAATCGATACATTTTTCGACGCCATTTTGACGATCTTAAAATCAAAAAATTAATATTCCCATTGCAGTACCATAAAATATAGGTCTTTACGAAAAAAATGAGACCTGGATGAACCTTTTTAAGCCGACGGCAATAGGGTCAGATAGCATTAAACATTTAAGGTGTTTTATAAACAACTGGAATTTATCGTTAACGAATTAATATTTTTTGATGAACATTTTTTTGTGTCTTGAGGATCATAAACACATTTTCCAAAATTTCAAGCATGCAGAAGCTTTTTTCGCAAAATGAAAAATAAATTACACCTTGGAAATTTCAGCGGTATTTTTTTTAAATATTTAAATAAATAATTGACCAAATCGAACTCGACAAGTCGCAAATATACCGGATTTTCATTACCTACACATTAGAAACAATTGATACCTCTAATGGTAATAGTCCCAGAGCAAATCAATTATATGTCCGTTTTTAACGATTTTTGTACATTACAACGTCAATTTTACATCGTTTCTGACCTCCAAAATTGGGATCAATTTCAGGACGATGTTCCTGAACCCAAAATGAACACACTAAACCATGTTAAAATCTGTCGTTAATTAGATCCAAATATAGACCTTTTTTTTCTAATTCCACTGGCCTATAAATAGACAAAATGAACTCACCAACTACTATTAGGTTGTCGCAAAGTTCTTGGGCAGTTTTTGTTATTTTGTTTTTAACTGCTATATTTTAAAAATTTTGTACCTAAATTTAAAGCATAAAAAATTAATTTATGCTTGGACTTTATATATCATCTAAAGCGCATTTTTCGATCCATCGAACTGTTATTAGTTTTGTTTTAAAATTACGTGGATTATTTTTTTAGATTGTTGGGTCCGCTAAAATATGACAGGAAGCAAATTCGTACAATCTTTTTTGTTCCTATTTATATTGGGCCTGAAAGCGGCGGAAACAGTCCAGAATATTAATGATGCGTTTAGAGAAAGAACTAATTAACGAACGTATAGTGCAATGGTGGTTCAAGACATTCCGCCACGATTCCAGAGTCTTGACGATGACGAGTGTAATGGTCGACCAGCGACTGGTTTAATCCATCACAGTTTCCTGAACTCCGGGCAAATGATTACTGCAGAGAAGTACTGTCAGCAACCCACAAAATGCACTAGAAACTTCGACAACAACAGCTGGCTTTAGTTAATAGAAAAGGACCAATTCTCCTCCATGACATCGGGAGGAGAATTCGGCCAGCTCCAAGATCGGCCTCACGTCGCACAACAGACCCTGCAGAAGTTGAACGAACTGGGCTCTGAATATTGGAATATGAAACCCTGCGTTATCCGCCATACTCAACGGACCTTTCGCCTACCGACTACCACTTTCAAACATCTGAACAAGTTCCTCCAGAAGAAATGCTTCAAAAACCAAGTCTATGCAAAAACGTCCTCAACGCTTTTGTCGCCTCTAGAACTCCAGAATTGTTTCTTCTTGGCAAAAGTGTATTTATTCGAATGGTTCTTATTTCTCGCTTCGAAAAATATAAAGTTTCGTTTGAGCTGATATATGTGTATCTGAATTTAAAGGTTAAAAACCTCAAGAACTTTAATGACAACCTAATAACTAACATAATATTCAAAGTCAGGGGTTATAGCAGTTATTTGGAGCTCAAAACGAATAATAGCTCAAGTCGGTAAAGAGCCATTTTTCACTTTAACAGTGACGTATTGGTCACTACTGATGCTGCAGAAACGGTTTCCTTTGGAAGAGTTTTAAACACTGACAGAAGGTCAAAAATAATAAGAGTTCTTGTAGTGCCTCAGAACGAGGAGAACCAGTCTGAACCACATATTTCCCGTTGTAACAGGAAGATGTTCCTATTACAACAGAAAATATATGGTGGAATTTCTATTTTATTATGCAGGGTTTATACCAGTTTACTGTCTCGGCTCCTTTTACTCGAACGCGTTTATGTTCGAAAAATGACCTACGTAATGGATTTCGTTTCTCTCCTTTTTAGCCTATTCATTTCTCATGACCCTACACTTCAGCAGTAGTCTGTCATCATATTAACGTTCCATCTTCTGTTATATCCTGGTGAACCTGTCCCCATGTTCCTCACTGAAATCTCTAAGATTTTCTGGAAATGTATCAAATTATTGTCGAGAAAGTGCATCTTAAAATTCATTAAACAATCTAGGTTTTGGTAGTTGTTTATCATTTTTTATACGATGCTTCTGTAATATTCATCTGTAGTCGGTCAGTTGGTGGATTTAGAAATCAAACAAGAGTATCTACATGTTTATCAGGTGTCTGCGAGGTCTAAAACAAAACTAATGGGACTTATACTGAAAATGTTTTATTTATCTGATATGTACAATTACTGGTGGTCATCTCTAAAGTAGAACACCACTAAGTTCACACATACTTTCTAGATATGTTCTTTTCCACTGCTTAAAATATTTCTACCGATACATTATATTATTCATCGATTCTTCTTAAGAATCAATGATAGATGTCTGTTTTTTTTGATGACAATCACAGGGTATACTTAGAACAATACCTTTTATTTCACGAAATAAAATTCTTGCTGCAACTTTTCGAAATTGCGGCAACAAGTTGCATGGCGGAAACTTTTTTAAAAACCAGGTAATAAGTGTCTGAATTTTTAAATCGATCAACAACTTTTTTACACAAAATAAAATTTGAGGCAACTGTTCAAAATTGCGGCAATAAGTTGTGAAATTTTATTGAGAATCACAGGCCCACAAAAAAAATTTTTATTGACTGCATAAGAACATAGTTTTTCTCCTTGTATTTTTTGACGCTGAATCCAAATCCAATGTCCGTTTACCGCAGAACGTCAGGATCAAGGTCATTTCAAGGTCAAATCGCGAAATAAAGGCTTAAAAGAGAATAAACCCACATATCTTTATGTTTCTAGGATCGCTGTATTAGAATCTGATGTTATTCTTACCATATCACGTGACTTCGAAAGGCACTCCAAGGTTAAATCACTAAAAAAAGTATTAATGAGGCAAAAGTTTGTGTCTTTATGTTTTTAAAGTTGCTGAATCCAAATCTGAAAACCCATGATAGAAGACCGTAAATGGTCTCATTTTCATCATGTACCTTAGGCTGTATTAGGGAAATGTGGTTAATGATTTTCGGTTTTGTGAATGTATTGCTATTATTTGTTAAGGGAAAAGATATCTTAAGCCCCGTACATAAGGTATCCCGTACATTAGATGAGTTGATACCAATTCTCGTAGCCACCTTACTGAATATCGTCTAACTACATAGAAATCATCTTACTGAAAATCAGTGAGTGAATCATTGAATAAACGTGTTTAGACTCCTTCAACCAGACACACACTTTTGCGTGTGTGCGCCATGTACGCGTGTGTATAAAAGCGTGTACGTGAGTGTGTACTTGTGTGCGTATGTGGGTGCGCATGTGTGCGTGATTGTGTGTATGTGCGTGCATATAGAATGCCTGCTACCCCAGAAGATGATGGAGGATGGTGACCACTGCCACTAAACAGACACCGGATTTGAATTCAGCGGCCCCAGAAACATAAAGATATATGGGTTTATTCTTCTTTAAGCTTTTATTTCATGATTTGACCTTGAAATGACCTTGATACTGACGTGCTATGGTTAAGCGGACACCGGATTTGTATTCAGCGACCCCAGAAACATAAAGATATATGAGTTTATTATCTTTTAATTCTTTTAATTATTTCGCAATTTGACCTTGAAATGACCTTGATCCTGACGTTCTACAGTTAAATGGATACCGGATTTGGATTCAGCGCCAAAAAATACGAGAGAAAAACTATGTTCTTATCCAGTCAAAAAAAAAAATGTTTTTTTTGTGGGCCTGTGGAATCAATGTCTGATTTTTTTAAATCGAACATAAACTGTAATATATTTATATGATTAATAATTTATTTTATTCACTGTACCATTTTCCATACGCCAATGTGTGTTCTCGATTATCCTATTACAACTTTAAGCTATTCAGTTTGAAGCACCTGCAACAATTATTAAAATATAATTATACTTTAAGAAGCTGCAGTTTATTCCACGAAAACCTTGGAAACCTCACATATTACTTATATTTACTTATATAGTTATTGCACGAAATAATAGTTGATGAAACTTTTCAAAATTACGGCGACAAGTTGCACAGTGAAAATCTTTCGTAAGAATCGTGTACTATTCCGAGTATTCTCGATTCTTTGGGCGTAATAAATTGTAGGTACGTGCGTAGTTTATCTCTCGAACGACGATTTTTCCCCGAGTGTCCCCGCTTCTTTACTAATAAATAGCCGGTATTTATAGGTGTGAAACGCATTATAAAGTGGAATGCGCTGTTGAATGTAGAGCTAGCTATCTGTAAGTGATGGATATGGATGTACGTTACAGAGTCTCCACCGACTACCGTCTGTCGGTGTCTACCGCGCCAGCAGATCGATCGTGGAAAGACCCGATAAAAGGAACCATCGTCAATGGACCCGAGGAAGAGGTGACCTATACCAGTTCCACGACTGGGCTTATTATAGTACATTGGAACCAAATATAGAACATACATATATCAAGTCGTTCAAGGAAAAGAAATAATAATAATAAATTTTAAGAAATAATATATTTTTCTTAAGTGAGAATTCTAGTATGGAACGTAACAAAATGCATCTTTTAAAAAGTTTATGTCAAGTTAAGTACTTAATATGTATATTAAGTGGACGAAAGGATTTTTTCCTGATTCTTATTGTTTAAATAATTACAGTGTTTGAAAGTATTGTAATTAATGAGTGTAATGTGGGTACTGAGTCGATTGAGACTTGAGATTGGTCTTGAGTGGTGTAGACTTCGTACATACACTGTTATATACAGTGTGTATACTCGCACATCCACTAAAGTTGGCATCAAATAGAGCAAATTATCATTAGATTTTTTTGATAACTCTAATTTTGGGATGCGTTATAGCATGTTTTAAGTAGGTATATTATTTTTCCAAATAAGATTATGGCGCCATATTGTTTCAATGTCAACGAAATTTGAAACAGAGTTTCGAAAAATCTAGCTTTCGATAAAAATAACGGAAAAAGCTATTAAGAGAAAATGTTTGACTCGATTTTACGTATGTGAGCCAATTTTCAAAAAGAAATTAAAACGTCTCGATTTTCAATTTTTCCCCATCCGCGCTCTACTCGATACCCCAAAAAATTTTTGTGAGATTAATCTAAAGTTGTTATTTATTTGTTGATTTTCCGTTAAACTTTTGCGTTAAATTAATATCTAAAATGTTGGTAGAACATTGAATTTTCAAAATTGTTTATATGCAAAAATCGAAAAACTAACTAAAAAACAGCTTTAAACAATTACATTATCTCAAAATTATTTTTTCGAACCGGGCGGACACATTGCTCAAAGACCGTTCCATCGACCTATTTGAAATTTTAACAGTAGCTTATCAATTATATTCTCTTAACCTTTCAAGGCCTGAAATGCCATAAATTTCAGTATTTTTCAATCGCTGTGTTCTGTAGGAAATAATTTTTCAATATGGCTCAAACCACATATCCCATAGTAATTTTTCATGCTCTTTCCGAATTTGGCCTCAGATTAATGCTATCTGGCGCCATTTTTTAAATATGGTGGATTAAAACGTAATTAGGATAGATAGTCATATGGAATTCAATATGGCGGATTCGGGATGGCGGCTAAAACCAGATAAAAAATGTTTTTTTCGAAAAAATCAATCCCATTTGCACCAAATTTGATATGTTGGGGTTTTCGGGGTCGCTGGATCATGAATCTGGAGTCAGATTTATAAAATCCAAGATGGCGGATTAAATATGGCGGACTAAATTATCGAAATTCATCCGATTCACGCCAAATTTTATCTAAAGTTGTTTTCTTTTCAGTAGA